>PYSR01000169.1:0-73574 GCA_003049425.1 Magnaporthiopsis incrustans | reverse complement strand
CCCCAAATCCCCCGACAGCAGACGCTTGCGCGAGGTCGCCATGGCTGAGGCATCTGGACCACCTCGCCCTCCCCGTCCGTCCGACCCGTATAGATGGCCCGTACCCAGAAGAACAAGGCGACGTCGTATCATCTGGGCCAGCTCAAGGCCAAGCTGGCCAAGCTCAAGCGCGAGCTCCTAACGCCAACCGGAGGCGGCGGCGGCGGTGGCGCAGGCTTCGACGTGGCGAGGACCGGAGTCGCCAGCGTTGGATTCATCGGCTTCCCCTCGGTCGGCAAGAGCACGCTGATGAGCCGGCTGACGGGCCAACATTCCGAGGCGGCCGCGTACGAGTTCACCACCCTGACCTCGGTACCCGGGCAGGTCGTGTACAACGGTACGTAACCGCCGAGTTTAGTTGGCCATTCCTCCTTCACAAGCCAGACTCGCCTGCTGACCGTTGACGGGCGGGGGCGCAGGCGCTCCGCTTCAAATAATCGATCTCCCCGGGATCATCGAGGGCGCAAAGGACGGACGCGGTCGTGGTCGCCAGGTCATCGCAGTCGCCAAGACGTGCCACCTGATCTTCATCGTGCTCGACGTCAACAAGCCCCTGACGGACAAGCGCGTGATCGAGACGGAGCTCGAGGGCTTCGGAATCCGGATCAACAAGTCGCCGCCCAACATCACGGTCAAGAAGAAGGACAAGGGCGGCCTGAACATCACCAGCACCCAGCCGCTCACCCACATCGACCACGACGAGATCAAGGCCGTCATGTCCGAGTATCGTATCAACTCGGCCGATATTGCCATCCGCTGCGATGCCACGGTCGACGACCTGATCGACGTGATCGAGGCCAGGAGCCGAAGCTACATCCCCGTCGTCTATGTGCTCAACAAGATCGATGCCATCAGCATAGAGGAGCTCGATCTGCTATACCGCATCCCCAACTCGGTACCCATCAGCTCGGAGCACGGATGGAACATAGACGAGCTCATGGAGGCCATGTAAGGCTGAAAGCGGTCATTCCTTGCTACCTTGCTCTTCCAGCCTTTACTAATGTGTGATTCTTCTGTGCAGGTGGGAAAAGCTAAACCTCGTGCGCGTTTACACCAAACCCAAGGGCAAACTGCCCGACTACTCACAGCCCGTGGTGCTCCGTTCTTCCAAATGCACCGTAGAGGACTTTGTAAGCGTGAAGCTGCGGCCGTCGCTCGAGAGACGTCTGCTACTTGCAGACCAACCAACCACGTGCTGCTTTAACGTGCTGTCGAATGCCTCGTCTTGCTGACGCTTCAGCCTCCAGTGTAATGCTATTCATCGAAGCATCGTTGACCAGTTCAAGACGGCCATTGTGTACGGGAAATCTGTCAAGCACCAGCCACAAAGGGTGGGCCTTGGCCACGAGCTGGCCGACGAAGATATCGGTACGTGTTCCTCCTCTTTAACCGTCGGGCTTGGCTGTTATGGACAAGAAGGGGAGTGTCTAACCTCTAGTCAATATTCTGTGGCCTTAGTGACTATTGTCAAGCGGTGATCCCACGTTCCTGGACCAAGCGTCTGCGGACATGCCACCATTCACCGACTTGGAATATGCCGGCAAGGCCGCACGTGGCCCTCGGCGCCATGGAATCACGGCCAGTAGGTAGGTGCGTACAAAGTACGGGAGGTGGCGTGTAGGGAAGGACACAAGTGCTACACATACAACCACAGGCCGCTCGCTACCTTTCGAATGGGTCTGCTACGCACGTGGGCATCCCACAACCAGCTTATGGGGAGGGTCGACATCTCGACTTCATAATCCCTCCGACCTCGGAAACAGTGGTCCGCTTTGCGAGCCCGATCTGGTCATGGATATAGAGCTTCGTTGAAGACAGAAACAGGAAAATCTACCGGCGGTTCATGCAGCACCCACGATTGTGTCCCAGGCATCTCCCCTGCTCACACACCCATGCAGAGGATCGGACCCCCGTTTAATAAGTCAAAAACAAAAAGGCAAACAAGCAAACAAAAGAAATCAGGTATCATGCAGCGACCGACTAGGGCCTGGCCAGATGGGTTACGGGTAATATGGAACAGCCGCTAGCGCTGCTATGTACAAGGATGGCAGGCTGGCGAAGAGGAGGGGTCGAACCGGGTGTGGCCCAAGAGGAACCCGACCTCGAGCGACTCTGGACGATACGAGGGCACGCCGCCGTCTGGGAGTCTCGTTTGGGGTCGGCTTACAACACATCATAGCTGGGTAGGTATGTGGGTAGGTATGTACCTGGGGGCCGGGCAGATGCAGCTCGCTGCGACTACCGCGGGAGAATCTGTAACACGTAGGTATGTACGTTACGGTTCTGGACCTACTTTACGGGGGAGGGCGGCGGCGAACGAGGGCGTGGTGGTGGTGGTCTGGTGGTAGCGCACCGCACCATGCACTCAAGCTCAAACAGACGGAACCCTGGGTAGGTTGGTTAAACGACGGCACAAGACAAGCACAGGGATGCGAGATGGGAAGATGGGGGAGGGATCCCACGGGGCACCGGAGGATGGATGGGGGGCGGGCCACCCGGGTCGTCCGCCTGTCGGCACTGGTCGAGGG
The DNA here is from genome assembly GCA_003049425.1 of Magnaporthiopsis incrustans. Lineage (NCBI taxonomy): Eukaryota > Fungi > Ascomycota > Sordariomycetes > Magnaporthales > Magnaporthaceae > Magnaporthiopsis > Magnaporthiopsis incrustans. The sequence goes on along the minus strand of PYSR01000169.1, from coordinate 71,007 downwards.
TGGATTCTATTGGCCCCAGTGGTGGATGCGGTCGTCTGGGCAGTCCCTTGTCATTGTCAGGTGAGCGGCAGCCCATGGAATGGAGAATGGAGGTGCCAACAGCAAAAACTGGGGGCCGGCAGGTCGGGAGCTTTTGCGGCGGCTGCTGCGGCGCGGGTTTTTGGGGGTTTGGTCTGGCTGGGCGGCGGTTTTTTTTCGTCCCATATATGTACCTAGGTAGGCGTGGGTTGCGGTGGGCGGTGGGGGCTTTTTTTTTTTTTTTTTCCTTTTCTCCTACCTAGATCGGTATCAGGTGTATTTACCTGTAGTATTTTATCGTGTGTGATTATTTCTCTTTTTGCACTCCCGAACGGCCTGCATGGCATCCGTGGAGGACGAAAAAGCGGGTGCCCGCTGGATATGCGGCCGTAAATTGCGGCCCAGGCAGGGGAAGGCAGGTCGGGACCTGGTGGAAGCGCATGCCGTTTTTGTGCCTGTACCCTACGTGTGTGTGTGCTGTGCTGTGCTGTGCCCCTTGACCGCGCGAGAATTGCCGTCCCAAGTACCAGTTACGGATTGGGAGGTGCTACGTAGGGCAGGCAGGCAGGCAGCCAAGCCAAGCCAAAAGGCGTATGCAGCCAACGAACAAGCATGGGGAGACACATGCAATGCACGCACGCAGCGCAGCCCGGTCCCGCAGGGGAGGGCCGCGACAGCCAGCCAGCCAGCCAGCCAGCCAGCCAGCCAGACCGAAGACTTGGGGCAGCTCTGGCGCGTTTCCAATACTGCACAACCTGTCTGCTTGCTGCTGCCGCGCCCAGGTTGCACCACACACACCAGCCAGAACAGAACAGAAGAGGTCGGCAGGTCGGCGGCGCAGGCGGCGCAGAAGGGGTGCCTTGTTTGTTGGTTTCTCTTTTTTTGTTTTGAGCCTCTCGGGACTCGGTCGCTCGCATCTGCACATCTTGCCCCGGCGCCGCCGCTCGGGCTCCGACGCTGGCGTGGATACAACACACTATGTACGCTACTGGCGGGCAACGAACAGACGGACAATGACATCAATGATGGATCCTTTCGAGCGTCTCGCTTGCTTTTGAGGGCATGTCGGTATCCGTGTGTACCAGCGTGGGGCAGAGGCGAGATCGATGGATTCATGTGTGATGAGGGTCGTCCGGTTAGGTTTTTCGGTTGACGGGAACCAACGACATTTGATCCTAGGTTGGTCCTTGCAACTCGCTGACTGCAACTGCGACGGCGATGATGCCAGCAAGTAACCAGAGGGGTCGGAGGAGATGACTTCTCTCCCTGGTCTCACAGCCAGGCGGAATCGGCTACTGTTGCCAAGGCTGCCTCCACCCTCCCATTCGGATGGGCCCCGGGGCGTGGCCGTGGCCTTTCAGAGGGCGTCTGTTGCCGCCGCCACCGCTGGGGCATGAAAGAGCAGCCCACCTCGACATTTTTCTGCAAGCACGGATGCTTAGCCTGTTGAGCCAGGGTCTTTTCTGGGCCCAGGTCGCGTCCGCAATGCTCGGGTTGGGGTCCCAACAGCAAAGGATTGGGTGCAAAAAAAAAAAAAAGACTCCGAACTCCGACCGAGAGAGAACATGACTCTGTTTCCTTGAAACGCACGCTAGCATCCTCTGGCATATTGCATGCAATGCAAAGAGTTTGGATGACAAGGCGCTAGGGCGGTGGGCGTTGTCGATGATCAATCCGGATGAGAAAAGCATTTTGTATTTTGGCTTTCGATGGTCGACAGGCATCCGTCGCAGAGGGGTACGTGCACCCGTCAAACCCGCCAGCTTCCCTCCACCTCTCCACCACTCAACTCTCTTCTCCGTGCAGACCCAGCTGCAGCGCACAGACTGTATGCCATCCGGGTCTGGTCCATGACTGGGGTCCCATCAAATCAGGTACCCGACCCACACCTCCATCCCGCCCGCCCGACGGCGGCGGATGGGCCGTGCGTCCGTCAATGCTGCCTTTTTTCAACTCAACCTGCAGCACCTGCTCTCCGTTTTGTTCACCATCCTTCCATTGTACTTACTTATCCACCACCCATCCATCCGAGAGTTGGGGGTCCCCTCCCTGTCTGGGCGTGGGCTTTTTTTTTTTTTTTTTTTTTTTTTTTTTTTTTTTTTTTTNTGTTTTTTTTTTTTTTTTTTTTTTTTTTTTTTTTTTTTTCATTTGCGCCTGTATTGCACTTTGATGCGCGCCGGTATTGCCATCAATGCCCTGCCCGCCCGCAATGATTTTCACCGACGATCGGCGGGGCCCTCTGATTTGAGAGATGAGGGCCGAGGAGGAGGAGGGGAAGAGGAGAGTGAGCACCGTTCTGCTCACCAGTCCGCCCTACCTTTCTGCTGCCCTTTCCGCTTGATGGGCTTCCAAGGACGGTTAGCCCCGTCACGGCACAGCTGCATAGCTGCACACAGACTCTGTCGTTATGTCTGCACAACACAACACACACACACACACACAACTCGGCGACAGCTCTTCGAGAGGGTCCTGTCCGTCAGCATGGATGGACCCGTAAAGGAGCTTGTGTTCGAAAGCCCTGGCCTTCGTACCCCCCTTACTGGCGTGCCTTAGTCCCAATGCCAGGCCCAGCTCTTGAGTGCTGCATATCCCAGAACGCAACTGCTAACCGTTACCACACCCGCGCAACCCGCCCAATTTTTTTTTCACTAAGCGCTAGGCCGGATCCGGAGAGGAGCGGGCTGCTCTCTTCGGCAGGATTGGCCCTCGGAACCATGGAAACGGCTTTTTTTTTTTTTTTTACTTCTACTTTCCCCTCCTCCACCATCCTCCGTTCGGCATGGTTCAAGCAGCGCCCCTAAACCCAAGCGGCCATAGCCGGTGTGTGGATCTTGTGCTATGTGCGATGGGTTGCAGCCTCCGGATCATGGAAAGAAGCGCGTCTTTTTCTTCAAGGTTCCGTGCTAGTAGGGAAGCGGAGAGAGGGTGCAGAGATGGCGCCTGGCGCTACCAGGACAAACTCGGCCCTGGTAATCACCCATCCGACACCGATCAGCAACCGATTTCATATCATAATCCTGCCAGGCACGAATCGACGCATGCAGCGAGCCCCATGGCCCCAGGGGCCCCGTTCGAACGTTCGGTCCGTCTAGAGTAGGTATGTGCATCCCATCCCTACCTGCGCATGTCTGCCCAACCGGGCGGCGGCCAAGGGAAGTGAGGTGGGAGAGGGGAGGAGGGGAGGATGGGAGAGGGGAAAGGAGAGAGGAGAGGACGGGGAACCTTGCCTGGCCGGCCCCCCTGAAGGCCAAGCTTTCTTTTTACGAACGAGGCTGCTTGCAAATCAAACGCTGTGACATTGATGTGTTCTGTCTTCTCGTTGGGGAAGATGCCACTCCGACCCCTTGCCTGCCGGGTCCTGATCGGGTGCGCGGCAAGGCGGCTGGACGAATATGGGGATGGGGCAATAGACCGCCTTGCGTGATGCACTGACAGATGGGGATGTGCATATTTGTGTTGTAACCGACGGGCTGTCACATATGAGATATGGCAGGTTTTATTCCCTTTTCGGCACCGTCAGCGTCCGTGGTTAAGATTGGGTGCTAAGTGTGTGAAATTGGAAAGTCATCACAGACGGGCGGGCAGGAAAAAAGGGAGAAAGAAGAGGACCACGCCTGCACTGTTGTTGATCGCCGACCTGAGACCACCAGCGCTGCGGTACGGTCCAGCCCGCAGCTTGTCGGCTTGGATCTGCGTATGTTTTTAGCAATGTTTTATTTATTTTATTTTTTCTCCGACTTTCCATTCACCCTTTTGCGGCCTCAGCCACGAGAATGATGAGCGGATTAACCCGGGTGTAAATCGCATGCATGGTACCTGTTTTTGTGTTCTTTGCTTCTCCCTTATTTCTCTTCCATGCTCAATATCACAGTGTTTAGGTTACCTCCGCTTGCGGGTTTCGGTGAACTCGCCGTCCCGTCTGCCGAGGCAGGGAAACAGAAGAACTAACTTGCTTGCCTGTATCGACCCCAACTTCCACCCCCATCCCTGTGGAACCTTGCGCCCTGCACGGGTCGTGTGTTGATGATTATGTGCTGTTTGATGTGGCCGCCGATGTTCGGAAGGAGGCACGGCGCATCGCATGGAGCAATGCAGCCCAGCAGCACAGGGGCGGCCGCCCGCACACCCCCTTGTCCCTTGGCCCCTTGTCCCTCACCTCAACCACCCAGGTACGCAACGCCAGGTTCTTTCTCTCTCTCTCTCGGCCGCCCTGTGCTCCCCCATCGCCGTCGTGGGGCTAACCGCCCTTTCCGTTCAGGCACGGGGTAAGAGATTTTGCCAAGAGGAGCGAAAAGACAAGGTACAGGCCCCTGCCCTGGCCGCATGTTGCTGCTCGGTAGCTGGTCCGTGTGCATTGATTGACCTGGTTTGGATTTTGACGCCGCCGCAACAATCCCTAGCAGCAACAACAACAACCGCTGTCTGGTAGTATCGAGAGCGGGCAGGGAAAAAAAAAAATTAAAAAAATAAAATGCACATTTTGATCTGGACAGCAGCGAGATCTATAGAAGGAGTACCTGTTTTGTTCATTCCATCGACCTGGAACACAGAAGACGTCCGTATTTCCCCATCCCACACTGCCACCACCGCAAGGGGCATCGTATCTGTAGCCGGCCCCAGCTGCCAGGCAACCTGAAGCAGCCATGGAGATACGGAAGATCAGCTCAAAGTAAGGCTAGTCGGTTTTTGACGGGGGAGCTGGGCTTGACACCCGCCCGAGGCTGTCCTGGCAGGTCCCCGTCCGTGGCTGAAGGGCACCCATGGAAGGACCCTAAGCTTGCGCTGCCTGTCGCATCTCGCGTTTCCCACGTTTGGCCCGGCGCCTTTCCCTTCCAGGCAATCATCTTCTTTTTTTCCTCGCTTGTGTGGCTTCCATGCTCGGCAAACTTTGGATCGTTGTGCGCTGACTGGCTCGCGTCAAATCCAGGGAGTGCTAATAGTGCTAATGGATTTAGCAGATGGTGCGGGATGGATCGCAGGGCAGGGCAGGGCATAAGCAAAAGAGGGCATAAAAATAACAGTCAATAATCGTGGAGAGAACGACGGCCATCTCCCATGGTCGATGGGATTTGCTGGATGGATCGGATGACGGCCCTTCTCGGCTGACTTCCCTGCCCCTGGTTCGGCCTCTGCTCATTGGCCTTTTTTTGCCCTTCTCTTCCTGTATCTCTCTCCGCCGCAACTCAGCCCGGCATGGGGACGCGCAATGCCAGGGCATCCCCGGCAAGCCTTTTTGCCCTGGCAAGAAAGAATAATCAACAAAAAAAAAAAAAAAATTATCGCCGTCTGCGGCCTGTCGCGTGTGGAGAGAGCCGACGCATGGAGATGGAAGGGGCGTTCTGAAGGCCGCCGTCGCGAGCATGCATGGCCTTTTCTTCTGCCTTCGTTTCCTATTTGGCCCGAAAAGCCCCACTCTTTCTCAACGCCAACCAACGGCTGGGGGTAGGTGTGCTTTTGCGGCAGGTACGTCCACCCACTTGCCTCTAGAGAAGTGGGGCTCAGCCATAACATGGACCACACAGGCTGCACGATGGCCCTTTCCTTTCCCGTCCTTCCTGCCGCGCGACCTGCACCCCAGGACGAGGGAGGAACGACCTTCATCTGTTCCTGCCCCTGTCGGATGGCACCAGGCCGGCCTCCTTCGACTCCATCCCAGGTCGGCTCGGCCTGCTGCATCATTTCCCCCGGCGGACAAGCCTGGGTTTTCTCTCGGAGTCCCGGACTCCAGCCTGCCCCAGCACAGGGCAAAATGCGACTTGACCAGGGGCGCAACAAGCACACCAGGCTCTCTGTGTGTGTCGCCGCTCCACCGTGGGCGTTGAGGGTGTGGGCAGGCCCTGCCTCGGTGCCCCAGACCTTTCCAGTCAATCAATCAGCGGCCGTGATCACACCAACAAGCGTGCAGCTCACTCACCCACTGCCAGGCCCCGCCCTCGTGGTCCTGCCATGTCCGCCTGCATCGGCGCCGTCGTGATCGTTTAGATCTTTGTCGTCCTTTTTATCTAGGTTCTTCTCCGAGCTACCTTGGATCGGTGGCAGGCACGCCTATCTAGGTCTAGACCTGGGTGCTGACCTCGGCGGTTTGCTCAAGCTACCTACCTACTTACCTAGGTACCTACCTAGGTCTCTCCGTCATCAGGCTTTTTCCACGAGTTGCCTCTCTCTTCCTTTATTTTCCCATATTGTCCTTACTTCTCTGCTTCATCCCGCTCCGGCGGACGACAGCTCGTCCCCCCACCAGACAAGGAAAAAAAAAAAAGAAAAAAAAAGAGAAAAAAGAAAATCCAAAAAAGAACCCACCCCGTGCTCTGTTACCTCCAGTGGACTTCCTGACCCCAAAATCCGACAGCACCCAGCCCTTACTGACCCGTGTTATTGAGTGGTATGTGTGCCCATGCCCAGCGTCCAATCCGGTGGCTGCTTCGCTCCATCCCCTGCCCACTCCCTTGACCCCTGCCCGGTACCTTATCCTGTGTACCTAACAGGGGGTCACACACTCGCACACCCCCCCTCCGCTCGCTTTCCCTCGTCCTGGCCCCTCTCCTTCAAGTGGGGAGCATGTCGTCTGCCATCCCAGCGTCCTCCTCCCGACTCCGTCAACCCTCGTCGGGTACTTAGGTCCCATGTTAGGCACGCCTGGCCTTTGCGTCCGCCGTCTACAGCCTCCCAAGGGCCCACCACCCTCCACATGCCTGCTCGCCGTGCGTGGGGATTTATCATCTCGAGGGGGTCCCGCCTTGCCCAGTATCCCGAGTTTGCATTGCGGCATCTGTTTCGTTGCAGCTGACCTCTTCAACGGCCGAATCGAGGCTCTTTCCCGCCTGCCAGCTGCCCGTCGTAGATATTCGACATCGACTTACATCCCTCCAGGCCTTTCCTCCTACTTGTTGCTCACCCGCCTGCACCTGATACCTTCCTTGGCCCAGACTGGACATCCCTTCCCGCCTCGTCTTGCTGCTGCATACGGTCCAAGTAGAGAGACGGACGGACATACAGACAGAACAGAACGGAACATCCGCATGCGTCGTGGCTATGGTCTGCCCTGCCGCCCATCTGCGCCACCAACAACTGAGACGACTAGACCGCCACCAAACGACCAGCCGTAGCCAGGCTTCTGCGCCCATCTAATCTTCTAATCTTGGACCGCTTGACCGAGGCCTCGCCGCGACTAGGACGGACCGGACGGACGGACTGAGGAGGCCCCAAGCACGCGAAGCCGCGCGCGCGCCCGAGGCACTCTGCCCCTTCGCCCGTCAGGTTCCTGGCCCCGACTGCTGGAGAGTGAGCTTGGCCCGGAGTCCTGATAGTAAATCTGGCCGCCCCATCTCCATCCATCGGGCAGCTTCTGCCGCTGCGCATCATGCATCACCAGGTTATTGGGACCACCGGCATGTCGCCCGAGGGGCACATCTCCCCGGACCACAACGGCTTCGGCGGCGGCGGTTCCTCCAGCTCCGCCACGGGTCAACAATGGGTCGACATGTCGCCGTATGCTCAGCCGGCGCCCATGCATGACTACAGCACCAGCTACGCCTTCGGTCTTGGTTCCATGCCCCATGCGTTGCCGTCAGAATCCATCGCGAGCCGGATGCCTCCACCTCCTCTGCCGCTGCCGCCACCGCCTCGCCTGCTTCAACATCAACAACAGCACCAGCATCAGCACCAGAACCAGGGCCACCCGCATCTCCATCCACTAATCATGCCGTCAAATCCAACCTGGCCAAGTCAACTGACGAATCCAGGCAGCTACTCGGCGCCTCCCGTCACCATGCCACCGCCCCTCGGGGTCCAGCTGAAGACATCAAAGATGCCAACCTCGCATACCCCTACGACGCCCCGAAAGACGCTCAACAACGAAATTCGCCGGGAAATGTGCAAATTTGCCGAGGAGAACCCTCTCCTGAAACAAACCGAGATAGGGAGTCGCTTTGGTGTAGAGCGAAGGTTGGTTTTTTTTTTTTTTTTTTCTTTTCTTTTCTTTTCTTTTCTTTTCTTTTCTTTTCTTTGCTTTTGCCTCTGCCCTCCGTGACCGAAAACCGCACACACCCCCTTTTTTCTCTCCCTTGTTGCCGCAGCCACAGGCTGCTCTACCTCGCGGCTGGTGAGGGAGGTGAAACGTGTTCAAGGAGGACATTATGGTTGCTCATCATCAGCACTCCCACACATGGTACACGACGATAATGTCCTAACTCCCTCCTCACCTCTAGCACCGTCTCCAAGGTTCTGCGTAACAAGGACAAGTACCTGAACCCTGATGACCGAGCCGAGTCGCCAAGCAAACGAACCTTCAAGGGGAAGTCAGCCGACGTTGAGAAGGCACTCGTCAACTGGTTTCGCAATACTGCGACGCGGGGAGCGCCCGTGACTGATCAGGACATCAGAAACCAGGCCCGCTTCTTTTCACAGACGGTCGCGGGCTCGTGTGATGGGCTGCTCAAACAACTATCAACCTCGACGGGCCTCAAGGTGTTCAAACAGAAGAACGGGATGATGGGCGGGCCGAAACTGCTACGGAGGGCCTCCGAAACCAACATCCCTCACAGCGCAGCGGCTGCTGGCCTAGGCCTGAGTGGCATGCCCTCGATGTCTCCGGCGTCCCCGCATCCTACCGCCCAACCGTCGCCGCTCTCGGCCAACCCTGGAAAGAGTGACGACGAGGAAGGTGGCGGCAGCAGCCTCATGGACTTTACCTCGGATAGTGGTTCGTATATCTTTGTACCTGCAATCGCTTTCTACACTGCTTTTTTTTTTTTTTTTTTTTTCCCCACACTACATCCCACCAAGAAAAAGTTCCCCCTTTTTTCTCTAACATGACAACACACCATGGCAGACATGCGCCCAACGACCTTCACCTTCTCGCCAGACCCGAACTCTGGCGGTGGATTCCTAACCGACCCTGCCAGGGGCGAGACTCCTGGCAGCTCCAACTTTCAGCGACCTCGGAGCCAGACGTTCCCTACGCTCGACATCGAGCTGATGAACCAACCACAGCAGGTCGAGGACCCGCTTTCTCCAAAATACCACTGTGCCGTTTCGACAGGCCCGTCGTCGGCAATCGAGTCCCCGATGAATGAGATGCTGGGCCAGCCGTTTCCCATCGACACGGCCGTGGCTTCCCCGCGTCTCCACCGGAGTAGCAGCGCTAGCAGCCTTGCCCAGCGCGCCAGCAGCACTCCGGTAGGGAATGGAACGGCCCCGACTCCGAAGTCTGGGTCCTCGCCCAGCTCGCCAACGCAGGAGGATGCTCGCAGGGCGGCCGACACGCTGCTGTCGTTCATCCAGCAGAATGTCGGATCTCTGATCGACCACAACGATTATCACTACGTGGCACGCTTGACAGAGAAGCTACGTCTGCACCAACCCCAGATAATCAAATCCAGCACACCGCAGGCCATGATGGGCGGCCTCTCGCGCATCCCCGAGGGCGAGACCGAGGTGACGAGTGCACCACTGGTTTCCATGTCCATGAATCCGGTCAAGATTGAGCCGACAACAATGGCTGCATGACCCAAGGGGGGGTCAGCCGCCTATTGCTTGTTATCCCTTGACCAGTGCACCTACCGAGGGACGTGGAAGCCATTTCCCTCCGCTGCACAACCGACACGATACCATTAGCATATTTATTATCTTTATTTCCATGTTTTTATTGATATAAGTTCTCTTTTCTTTTGTCTCCTTCTCTTTTTGTTCGTTGCATCATCAACATGCCTCTCTTCTTCTAATTACACCCAATACATCCGGTCGCCCATGGCACCACGATACATAGACGCTCACGCATATACCCCCCACCCCTCATTCCGAAGCGACTCTGGTCAGACTCATTCCCACTGGAGGCTTATTTCCTTGGCTAGTCGATCTCCCGCATCGTTCTCGGGCAAGAGTTCCTCCGCTCACGCGAATCCGCTGTCCTAACACCACAAAAACTTGTTTATATCTGCCGCCGGTTTTTGCTACACTTTTTATTTTATTTTATAAGTATTTGCCTTCCATATTCTTGTCACCTTCCCCCATCTATTGTTTTATTTCTCGAACAATCATATTTTGGCCTAGTACCGTCTGTCACATGCTGATTTCCTGGACTTCACCATCCTACCTCTGCTATTGTTCGCGCTGGTTTTCTCCCCCGGCAAGCACTGGCCTGGGCGCGAATACCGTCGAGCTGCAAATCATGTTTCTACCACGTCGTGCTTGGAATGGGATGATGCGGCAACACGCGGATAAGAGAGATCTCGGCGCCTCTGGACTTTCAAATGTCGTTGGTTGGATGGGATTCACTCGGGTAACCTATAATTAACCCAGGTCGAGGCATAAACAGTGGATGGATAGGTTGGCTCGTGACTCGGCGAAACCGGCTTGAGAAGAATACAAACATTGTCGGCGTCAATTTCCCCTACCCATCCATCCCCACAAGCGGTGAAAAAAAAAAAGTTGGAGCTGTGTCACTGGTTTTTTTCTTCTTTTTCCTTTTCTTTTTCCCATGTTTCAGAACACCCCCTTCTCGGCACTTGGGGGTGTGAGCAAAGGAGGCCAGGGGACTCGATTGAAACCTAAGCACGGAGCACCACTTGCAAGGCCATAGGATGAGTGAGCGAGTGCAGCCGGCCCCTCCTGGCAGCGGTGTGCCTTCCTTGGCTATTGGGCAGTGGTGAGGAAAAGACAAAAAAAAAAAAAGGCGAGCCAACCAGCAGAGGAGGCAGAGAAAACAGCAGCCAAGCAAGTCCTCGGAGACGGACGGCGGTCTAGGTGGTTTTTGGCAGGCTCCTCCTCTCCCCTCCCATCAGACCCCACCGGCGATTTCACCGTGTGGTAACGTTCACGGCCAGCCAGCCATTCAAGATGCCCCTGGATCGATCGAGGATGGAGCAGCAAGCCCCCTCCTCATGCGATATTTCCCGACGGTCCCGCAGTGTATGCCAGCCAGCCACCACTCGCTCCTGCCTACCTTTTTCTCTTTTTCGTTGACGCTTTGCTTCGCTGTCATGATGCATCCGCGCATCATGGCTCCCAATGAGAGATTCTGAAAAGACACCGGACACCAGACATCATACCGCCCATCCCCGCTGAGGGGTGGGTAGGTGGGTGGGTGGTGTGGTGTGGTGTGGTTGAGGTGTGGTTCGAGGACAAGTGTATAGTGGGGAAGAAGGGGTTCGAGTGAGAGCGATTAATATCAAAATCATGTCTGGTCTCTTTTTCTGAAGCTGACGATATTGTTACTTGCTGAGGACGACTTTTGCCGAGAAAACCCAAAATGTCTAGTCCCCCACGAAGCGGGATTATAGTGGGTAATAATAATGTTGAGGAGGGTAAAAAAAAAAAAAANGAAAAAAAAAAAAAAAAAAAAAAAAAAAAGGATCTTGCGTCATGTGAGATTCGGAGGTTGATGGGTCCGACTTGACGACATGGTGGCCGCGGTTGAGGCCGCATAGCCGTGTGCAAGGTAGCTCGACGGGGTGTGCCTTTTTTTTTTCTTCGTTTCTTTCTTTCTTTTTTTTTTTTTTTCCTTCTTGGGCGACGCCTGGCTGGCTAGCTTGGCTGCTAGCTCAGCCTCTCGGCCCAAAGGTCGACAACGCCGCGGTCGGCCAATTCGGGCATCAGGCGGACGAGCAGAAGCTCGAGGACGCCATACATGAGGTGCTTGTTGCAGTAGGCGTCGCCAAAGACGTCGAGGATCCCGGACTCGATCTCGGCCATGATTCGCTCGTCGTCTGGACAGCTGCCAGGGGTGGCAGCAGGGGACCCACTGACAGTGGCCCCGGCGCGGCTAGTGCTCATATGATCAGCAGCACAGCTGCTAGCGCCGGTGAGATTAGACGTTGCCTGCCGTTGCTGCTTCTGCTGCCCTGGTGGGGGCTTGGTCGGTCCCGTCTGGCTCTCGGGGTTATGGTCTGGCGGTGAGGCATCTCCTCCGGTGTCCGGACCGGTCCGCAGCAGAGTTGAGGCGCCCTTACCGCTTTGGGTTCCGCCAATGTTGCTGCGGCCGCTGCCAAAGTACAGTCTCCGTACGCCATTCGGGATCAGAGACCGAAGGGAGCTAGCGCTCCTGCGTCTGAGCGCAAGGAGCTCCTGCTCGGAAGAGGGTGGGAACAGGGACTGGGTGCCCATGGTATTGTTGGGGAACATGGCCCCTCGCAGGGCGCGCAAGAGTGGGGGCAGCTTGGCCGGGTTTAGCAAATGGCGGGTGATGGCATGGGAAACGAGCCTAAGGTGGTAGCACCGTGACGGTCAGCTATCTTGGTAATATGCATGTATGAAGAGCGAGCATGGAGCGAATGGCGCGTGGGGGAGGGCTGGCGAGCAGCGACTGGACGAAAAGGAGCGACGGCATGGGGCGGCAGTGAGTCTCGGTTGAACAAAACAGGCAATGCATTGTGGAACAAGGGCAACGTTATACGTTATGTGGGCACCAATGGATGCGTCCTGGAGCCCTGGCTCGGAAGAGTTGGAGCGAGAGGGAGAGACAGAGACACAGAGAAAAGGACGGGCGTGATGGAAAAGCCAGGGGCAGTAAAAAGTCCCCGACGCACACTGTGCAGACATCTCGGCTTTCCCTATCTGCTCATATTAGGCAAAGTGAACAAATGAGAGGACGCGAATGCGTTATGCGCGAGGGGCGGGGTGCAGGAAGACGGTATGGGATTCAGAAGTGTGGGTGGCTGCTGGAGGAGGGGGTTGGTTGATTGGTTGGCTGGTGTTGGCAGTGAGTGAGTGGAGGGTGGAGGGTGGATGGTGGGAGGGTGACGAGGTAGGTTGTAGACAGAGCAAGAGCAGTGCCGTGGGTGATTTGATGCTGGACCAGGGCCATGTCTCGCTTCCCCCCAGGACCGACAGCAAAAGTGCCGATCGGATAGAGAGGCCGGTAAAAGGCAACGTCGTCCTGGCCGCCGAACAAGGCCTCGGACCGGTCATGGTCGTGTTCATGCTTGGAGGGCATGGGCGTGGATTTAGGAGACGAGGTAACCATGCATCACGTTTGGCTGACTGGCTCTTTCCTCACGACGATGGATGTCGTTCGTCCGGGCAGGGTAGACAGGTGATGAGTTTTGTCAGCGAACGCCAGCCCGCCGTTGGAGGGTTGCAGGCCCAAGGTCTAGCGAACCGTGGGAGGGACAGTCTTCGGCCTAGCGGATCCCTGCAGGACGCTGCATGGGATGGCAGGGGTCCCTGGCCCAGCCCGGCGCGTAAATGAGGCTCGCGGATGGCCAGGCCAGGCCCGAGCCCCGCACCGAATCTTGGAGCAATGAAGCTGCAGCACTCGTCGGCCGCCCGCTCATTGGCCCGCCGCCGGCTGGCTGCGTCGCACCTGGAGAGGAGGACGCCGCTGGTGCTTGCCCTTCCTGGCTCCATGCAGTGTATGCTGGGACCCCACTGCAGGGATGCTTGCGGCGGGCGACGATGTCGAGCCAGTCTGCTTTCGGCCACGGATTGGCGGGCGCGCATCTCGCGTCGCGAACCCCCGTGACACATCATGACAGAATGGGAAATCCAACAGAAAAAGAAGCGACCCGGAAAAAAAAAAAAGAGGAGAGAGATGGATGCCCATGTGAACGATGCGGTCATGGTGATGTAGCCACCCGTCTCTGCGGAGGAGAGACGGGGGAGGGAGTGTGCATGAGGGAGCGAACGAGCGAGCGAGCGAACGAACAAACGAACGAGTGGAGGGCTTGGTGTGGGTGACGGAGAAAGAGGGTAAATGCGAACCAGTGTTTGTGCGGCCCACTTGGGGGAGACGAGAGGCGGCTTGCTTCGTTGAGCCAGTCACTGGGCGGCCCTTCCACCACCTCATCTCCACCCCTTCTTCACAGCAAGCCCGCTTTGTCCGTCCGTACGTGTGCGCGAAAACCCGATACGCACGAGGTGAAGAGGGTGTGAAGGGAATGACTGCATAGGTTAGGGGGAAGAAAGCGGGAAAAATTGCCATCGGAGCATATGAATGGAGGAAACCGGGAGGTCCAGTGACCTGAGCTGCATGCGGCGTCGCCGCAGGAGGACACGCACTAAAGCGGAGGAGGAGGAGGAGGAGGACCAGGAGGGGGGCGTGCGAGGAACGGGGAGATGACGGGCTGCATTGTCCTGTCCTACCTGTCCAAGGGCCCGTCGAGGCCGGCCAGCTGGCCAGGGCCCGCGATGGCCATCCACTGGGCCAGCGAGAGGCAGCCGCGGAGCCAGGGCATGCGCGCCTCCACCTCGAGCAGATTCGACGCTGCCGTCCAGATCCTGAAGGCGGCCACGGGCACCTTGGTGCTGGGTCGCCGAGGCTGGGGCGCCTTCTCCGCCGTAGCTGGAGGTGTTGGCGTCTCCACCGCCCATGGTGCTGTTGTGACCGCACCTCCCTTGCCGCCGTGACTGGCTGGGGCAGCACCAAGGCGAGACGGAACCGAGCGGTAGGTGGCCAGGGTCACGACCAGGGCACGTAGGAGCGCAAAGGCGAGAAAGCCCATGTGCACAATGGACCAAAATAGCCGCTGAAGCGACGCGGCCCAGCCAGCCGCCATCGGTCTGGACCTTGGTGGTGCCAGGGCTGCCGTTGGTGCTGTGGTTGTGGTTGTGGTTGGTGGTGTCGCCGAGGGTTTCCCTGTCGGTGTTGGCGGCGGTGGTTGTTGCCGCGTGCTGTCCGAGGTGAGCGCAAGAGTGGTGGCAGCATCAGGGCTAGGCCTCTTCTCCTGGCCCTTTCCCCGCGCCATCGACGCCATGAGTTCCCAAATTAGCCATGGCTCTGACAGCTTCCTGGCGATCACTCCGCCGATGATCAGCTCGGAGAGGACCTGGCCAACCAGAGCCGTCAGGCACGGGTTCTCCAGGTCCTCGGTGGGGAGCAGGACCGCTAGCACGCCCTCGACGAGCAGCTGGCGATAGGCAGACTCGTTGGCTGCCTGCTCCTCGGCCGCCGCCGCGTCCGACGGGACGGGCGACAGAGCAGGGGTTGGCCACAGCGAATGGTAGACGTGGTGAGCGTTCGCATCGAGCGGGGGGCGGACCATTGGCCTGTGGGCAATGCGATATGCTAGCGAGGCGGGCTCCCCCTCGGTCAGCCATCTAGTGCGGACACCCCCCCGAGACATGGACGCATCAGCCAGGCAGCAGGCCAGCACACGCACCATCGATGTGCCTGCTCAATAGCTCGGGCAGCTCGTCCAACAGCAGGCTCTCCAGGTCCACCTTCCTCAGCCGCTGCTCGAGGGCGCGCGTGCAGTGGGCGACGATCTGGACGATCTCGGCCACAAAGTCGTCGTCGGGCGTGATCTTGCCATACCACGTCTGGACAAAGTCGCGCAGCACGATGGCGATGATGGCGTAGAGCTGGAGGTCGACGTCGTTGCGGCTGGTCAGGGGCGGCAGGAGGTCCTCGATGCGGGCCGGAGAGCGGCCCTTGTCGCCGCCGCCTCCCTGCTGGGGACAGAGGGTGCGCCGGATGAGGAGGGTCGTTGCGCGCTCCGACAGGGGGTCCGATCCTGGCGCGGCTCGTGCAGCCGCCCGACGCGGCTGCGGGGGTCCCCCGGGTCGCTGATGGGCCGGCGTGGCGGCCTCTTGCTGGCCTGCATGGCCCGTGGCTCCACGACTCTTGCCCCTGGTCGGGCCGGTTGACGCCGGAGACTCGACGCTGGTGGTGGGTGCGGTCGGGACGGCCTTCTTGAGCAGCGGCGTCGGCTCTCTCGGCGGCGGTGCTGCCACCCCAGCCGTCGCCATGGCAAGCAGGCAGACCGACAGGCAGACAGGCGCACTACTTGCTGCTCTACTCGGATGGCGCAGGGGAGACGGCGGGCATGATTTGGGGGACTAGCCGACGACAGATGCTTGATGCTTGGCGGCGCCGACAGCGGCCGCGACAGTTTCGTCGTGGGCGGGCGGTTGACGTCGGTCGTTGTTGAGTCAGTCAATGGTGCAGGGAGAGAACTCAGGTGCAATGCGGCCGTCGTTTATGGTCGTGTGGTGGCCAACGGCGGTCAATTGAGTCGAGAATAGCGCGGGCCTTTCCGCGTAGTGGGTGTGGTGGGGCTCGCTCAGCGCGGCCGGCAGCTGTGGATCAAGAAACCGAACGCTGAATGCAGCCGGAAGCGACTTTCACATGTGTCTATATGATATTAATTATTTTTTGTTATCCAACCCTTCTGCGACTTAACAAAATCCATCTTCTAAGGCCTCTCCTTGTCCACCTTGTCCTTCTCGGCCGGCACGATTTCACTACCTTCAATCTCGCGTCTCAGCCCAAGGGACAGCCTCCGCTCAAGCGTCCATCTCCTCTCCAGCTCGTCTGCCTCCACAGCCGCCTCGTCCTCGTTCACAATCTCGTTGTTGGTGCGAAGCCTTTGCTCCACATCTGCTGCCTCTGCTGCGTACTTGCACTTGGCCCGGATTGTCGCGCCATACTTCCAAAACAAGAAGGGAAACGGCAGGCAGAGCAGAGACAGAAACGCCGGCACCGAGCTGGCCCAGTGGATGCCGAGGTTGCGGTACATTTCTGTTTGGCAACGCGAGAGCCCGGTCAGCATAGCACACCAATGTAACACGGGTAGGCAGGCAAGGCAGGTGCCTAGTGCGTCCGACTTACGTGTTGTGAAGAGAGGAAATGCCGCGCCAAAAAGCGAGCGCAGCACGCTGTTGGCAGCAAGAGCAGATGCCGCGAAAACGACATACGAGTCGATCAGATAATTCTGTCGAGTTTTGTTTTTCGTCTCGTCAGTCGGGTGTATCCGGCAGCTGGCTGCATGCCACGTGAAACCAGAGACGTAAACTTACAAGGAGCGACAGGAACACCAGCACGAGGCCCGCGGCAAAAAAGCCGGAGCCGATGATGGGGACAACAAAGTGCACCTCGGGGCCGTTGGTCCACGCGAACCAGAACAGCCCGACGGGCAGCAGGACCGAGCCGATGATGGCGGGCGGCAGACGAGCCTCGGGAGGCACGTTGCCGTCGTACTCCTTGGCCAGCTTGGAATAGCGCTGGTTGTCGAAGGCGGCGTAGGCGACGGCGAGCGTCATGCCGACGGCGATGCCAGTGAAGGCCAGGCCGCCCACGCCGAGGCTCCAGCCGCGACCCTGCTGGAACACGATGGGGAAGGCCGGAAACATCATGTACATGGTGCCGTACACAACGGCCATGTAGATGGTTGTCAACAACACGATGGGCTCGCGGAAAAGCAACACCCAAGGCCGCGACAGCGCCACCTTGAACCTGGCCGTCATGCTCTGCTGGGGCTGGAGCGCGTCGCGCCGTGAGATGTGCACCTTGCCAGTCAGCTTGGTGAGCATATTGGCCCGCTTGCGCAGCAGCACCGGGGCATAAGTCTCGGGCACAAGGAGCGAGACGATGATCCAGAGAAGGCCCGTGAAGGCCGCCATCAGGCCCGCCACCCACCGCCAGCCGGCGGCCTGGGCCAGGAAGCCGCTCGCGATGGGTCCCACCGAGGGCCCCAGGAACGGAGCCGCAGCAAACACGGCCGTCGCGAAGCCGCGCTGCTCGGCCGAGAACATGTCGGCGAGGACGCCGCCGGAGTTGGTCAGGGGCGACGACCCGAAGACGCCGGCAAAGAAGCGGAGCACGACCATGCCTGCCATGTTGGGCGCCGCCGCGACTCCGGCGTTGAAAGCGGTCAGGGCAAAGTAGGTGAAGATGAACAGGATCTGCCTGCCATAGAACTCTGCATCACACGAAAAAGAGAGAAGACTTGTCAGGTTTCAGGCCGCACAAGAAAGGACTGGCCAGCCAGAGCCATGGCCGTCGTGGGGACAATCGAGAAGACGAACCGGACAGGGGCGCCCAGAGCAGAGGGCCGACGGCAAAGCCAAGAACGAACAATGAGATTCCCAGGATGGTAACCTCGGACGAGACGTGGAACTCGCGGATGATGTCGGGTACGCCGCCCGAATAAGCAGAGCTCGCAAAGGCGACGGCCAGGGTGGCGAAGGCGTGGAGGATGGTGAAGGCCCATTTCTTCCAGAGCGGAAAGTTCACGGCATTGTGGGGGTCGTCGGGCAGGAAGTCGACGACGAAAGGCGACTGCTCGGTGCCGTGGCCCTCGTATTTGTGGTTCAGCGTCAGGGCGTTGACGCCGGCAGGGTCCGTCACCAGCTCCCAGTTGGACACCGTCCGCTCCTTCCGCCGGAGGGACTCGCTGTCCAGCCCGGCCTCGGTGACCGTGACGGACGACGCCGGTGTTGCTGGCCGTGTGTCGGCCATGGCTCGATGAGCGATCGGCAATGGGCTATCAAGGATGTCACCCTACCAATCAGAGGTCGACGACGGGTAGGCAGATCCGGGAAAGAGAGAGGGGCGCGGACCAAACGCTGCTCGCGGAAAAATTGGGAGTGTGAAGGGAAGGACGACGGCAGGGGAAGCTGCTGGACACTAGGACGAAACAGCAATGCCGCAAGGCCGTCTAATGTGCTATTTGTCCTCGGTTCCGTTTCTGTTTTGTTCGCCGTCTTGCTGTCTATCCTGGGGCTCGCTTGCCAAATGGCTTAATCTCGTCCGACGAGGGGGCAGAGTGGGCGGAAACTAGGGTGGTATATATGTATGGTACGGGAGCATCCATAGATTACGGGGTGCAAGCAAACGAAACAGATCTGCCTATGGATACATATAAAAATAAACTTTCAAACCCGTGCGGACTTAACGGCGTCCCGGCTTTCTGCTCCTCCCCTTTTCTCCTCTAGTCATCCTTCTTTCGGGACCCGCCCGCTGGCACGGCGAGGGGCCCAGCCCGATGGCGCGATACGAAAAAAAAGAAAAAAAAAAAAAGAGCCGCAGCCCGCCGCGTTCGGGCGGACGAACAATGCCCGGGACAGGGGGGCCGGGCTTACCCAGACAACGGATGGGACCAACAGATGGCTGATTATGATGATGATGGATGGTCATTCATGGGGCACATATGGAACTGACTGGCAGACCCTGGGCTGTTTGCTCACTTGGCACTCCGCCGGGATTCGGGTATAAGAGGATGAGAGCCGGAGGTAACGGGAGGGAGGGGTTGAAAAGAAGAAAGAAGAGAGAGAGAGGGAAGGGAAGGGGCATGAGGGGCATGGAGATTCCATGCAGCACCCGGACATTAGCGGCCCCGTCCCTCCGTATAGGTGGAGCGGTTGCCGTTTTACCGAGGCACACACGCATATCAGGGTATGTATGGTAAGGGACCCACCCATCGATGATGTTGGTGACTCTTCGTCGTTTGCTTGCTTGGCAGCATTGGCCTGGCCTGTTTCTGCTTCTTCTGACGTGTGGTTATCTGCACGAGACTCCCCTGTCGACACGCATTACAAAACACATGCAGCCTTACTTGCTTACTTTGGCTACTGGTTGTCAAGTCACAGATCAGATTCATCCGGTAGAGGCAATATTTCAGATGCGCCTGGTCTCCGTATTATTAAAGTGTTCCACCTGTTCGGTCCTCGGTTCTCGGCCCAACAACGGGATCTCGTTTTTTTTTCCCCCTTCAGACAAAAACAAACCACCTTCTGGCGTTATTGACTCACTCAAGACCCATCTGGGACGATATCGAGATTGGCTGTATCCACCATCTGCCAAAACCACCAGGAACCCCCTTGCTACCATAGCCTTTGAAAGATAACAGGAAAGTGACGGGACATCTGTGTATGTAGGTTTATGCTTAGATCCGTAGGTGTCCATCCCATCGGTCCCCGTGTGCTTTATCTGTCGCCTCACCTTGGAATGCTTTAGGCATGCAATTAGACTCGAAAAAAAAAAAAAAATTAAAGAAAGCGCCCAAGCGCCCACATCCCGGCCCGAGGATCGTTGACAAACAGCTTGCTTACCCCTTCTTCTCCGTTCTTTCGCACGGACGTGAACGCACGGAATGACGTAATTGCCGACGATCTGTCAACGGACCCTTTTTAGCCCCGAGTCCGTCTGTTCCAACAGGAGGCCCCGAAATCCGTCGCTAGCTGGGCGGTCCCATGTCGTTTAGTCCTCGTGGCCCAAATCATATGTGGCCGGTGCGGATGGTGCTCCAATTACTGGGAGCTGGGAGCTCATGCTATATTAAGAGGTAGCAGGACAAGGGTGCAAATCCTTTAATCATCAAAGCCTCCCCAGTCGCTCTCCCCAGAATCTTCCATCTCGGCCCTGCTGACACCGACGGCCGTCTGGGTCGCGTCGCCGGCCGAGTCGGACCCCACAGCGCCGCCGTCCCGGACCAGGGCTGCTACAAAGAAGCCCATGACGCCGTGGCTGTCTCCCTTGTACGCCCGGATGCAACCCTCTGCCACGGCCTCCACGTATGCGTCGCCCTCGTCCCCGCCGCAGAACTCGGTCCGTCCCCGCACCGGCCAGCGCCGCATGCCGTCGACCTGCTCGGCCCTTGTCAGGATCCGCCAGCCACGCTCCCTCGCGACCTCGGAGCGGAGTGCCGCGAGGACCACGTGCTCGTTCTCCTCGGCGTGCACCGAGCATGTCGAGTACGTGACTCGTCGTGCTGCGGGAAACCGGAGCGCGTGCACCAGGAGGCTGCACTGGAACGACGACAGCGCGGCGAGCCTAGCCTTGAGGTCGGCTTCCGACGACACCACCGTGGTCTTGCCGTCGTCGTCCACGAGCGTTTGCCCGACACCGCTGCCGTCACCGCCGCCATCGCCACCAACGTCGCCGGTGTCTTGACCGTCGTCGCCTCGTTTCCGCTTGCGATCTCGCTTCCCCTTTGTTGGGTTGGACTCCGGTTTTGCCGCCCCATTGGCTCTGGGGGCGTTGGGAAGCCGCAGTTCAGGGGCATCGTCACGGCCGACGATGCCGCTGCCCGAGCAGCTTGGATCTAGCAGCAGAGCACCAACGTCTGCGTAGAGCGCGTCATCCGGGTCTGCTTTCAGGAAGTCCTTGCCTTTGTTTAGGCACGTGAAGCCGTCTGACCCTGCCAGCCTGACCATTTTTTCCAGCGTCAAGGCCCGCACGGGATCTTTCTCAAAGGCGTGGATCCTCAGAAGCCCCGTGGAACCGGACGCGGCGCGGCGGGACTCGAGGACGGCGGCAAGGTGGGTGGTTTTGTTCCCGGGCGCCGCGCATGCATCCAGGGCCTCCCCGTCCTCGGGCCGGGGGTCCAGCAGGTAGGCGGGGAAGCAGGAGGCCTTGTCCTGCAGTATGATGGCGCCCGACTTGTAGGCCTCCTTTTTGATAATCTCGACGCGCCGCGATACGGCGATCAAGTTTGGGACGTGCTCGTCCACGAAGATGCCGTCTGGTTCGTCTCGGGCGAGCAGGTCCGGGACCGACGCGACCCTTGTGAAGCCGGCAAATGTGGACTCCAGCTCGGCGGCGAGCGAGGTTTTGAGAGTGTTGATGCGGACCCAGCGCGGGTGGCCCGCGTCGGGCGACGCCGCCTCGTCCAGCTCGGCCCTGAGAGCGTCGAGCGAGGGCGCCCTCCTGCGGATGCGCGCCCGGGTGAGCTCGGCCGTGAGCCGGGCCTTGTGGCGCTCCACCGACTGCCGGAGCCCGTGCGAGGCGGGCAGGGCAACGCCGCCCTTTGCCAGGAGCAGGTCATGGGCAAGCAGCAGAGCCAGCACGGGGGTCAACTTTTTACCGCCCAACCGGCAGTGCCAGTGCCTCGTCAGCGCCCGGAATGCAAGAGCTGGACGACGGCGAGCGCAGACATGCGGGCTAGGCAACCTACCTAGGCCCTACCGAGGGCTCACCTTGCGCTCGTGCTGCAGCAGCTGGGCATTCTCGACCACCTCCTTCAGGACGGGGCTCCATTTGCACGTCTCAAAGGCCAGCGCATAGACCTGTGCCGGGGCCGACTTGAGCGTCTTGAGGCGAAACACGCGCGCTTTGAGAGATCCCCCTTCGGAGCTCGCCAAGACGGCGGCCGCCTCATGGTACAGGGACATGTTCAAGGCCTGAGGTAAGTAGGTGTATGTACCTGTCGGCCAGCCAGGTGCATGTGATCTCGATTGGACTGAGAAATCCAGCGCGAGTCGCAAAAGTCGAGGACTTGCTGGTGGGGCGAGAAATCACGTGGGACCTAGTCCGTGCAGACGATTTAATACCGCAAGCTTTATCATCTGTCGTGCTCAGCCCCGCATTGCTCACGACGCCAAGCTCAATGTGGACATAGCTTCCCTTTCGGCGCATGGTCAAGTTCCATGGCTGAAGACCTGCACGGCGGCCCCAAAGGAAAGACGCAATCGCCCCGGTGTCCGCGGCCCTGGCTCTGTTGCCCCGCCCCGCCACGCTCGGGATAGGATGACCCCAGACGGCATACCCACCCGCGGGGGATTTTTCGCTTTGCTCTTGCTTGTTCCTTGCTTGGTCGCTGCTACGCTGCGCATGGTTATTGACGCGGCCGGCCGGGGCCGCCCCAGCATAACGTCCTGACCGCCCTCTTGGTTTTGCCGTGTCATCGTTTGACGGCACGGGACCGGGAGACCACATGGTCCCGGCTCAGCCATGAGCGCTTCCGTCCCCTGGCCCTGGCTGTCCCAACAGCCGTTGCGTGGAGGCTGGAGGCTCCCTCGTCACGTCCAAAGGATCGCGGCCGGCTTTCCGGCCTAGTCGAATCTAACAACCCACGCCAGGCAGCGCAAGCTCGGCTGAGCCGCTGCTGTGCGCTGCGGGGCAATGTACATGCGAGCTTGAGAGCTCTCCCCCATATCTCCTAGCGGCTGCTACCCGCCGCCCCGCTGGCGTTGCGTGTCGGCCAGCCTGGGACTCGTCAGCCGGGGGCTGAAAAACAACGTTGGCTAGTACAGTACCCGTTCAAGCATAGACCGCTGGACATCCTCGGTTTTGCGCATACCTACATATAACTGCGCGCAATTTATTTGGACGGTGTTTCGTCGCGTCTGCCGTCCCGCCACCCTGGTCTCCGTTTCCATTGCCTTCTATTGCCTCGTATCCTTAACCTCCCCCCTAATATGGCCCGAGGTGGGTTACCGGAGCAGGAGTCTCGGTTCGACGGCCGAGCCATGCAGAATTCATCGATTCCCGGAGTTACGGGCCACCGTGACTCCACCCAAGCAGCTGCTTTATCGGAGAAGAGCCGGCAGACGGCCGACGATGAGGAGCAGGGCAGGCGGCTGGCCGATCAGGGCCGCCGCTATGAGCCTCGCAAGCAGGTAAGTCCCGCCAAAACGGATAAATTGGCTAGGGAAGAAAGGGATGCTGACGGCTAATCCGCCCTCGCAGACGTACAGCGGCCTCGTCCTGCTTTGGGTCAGCTTTCAAGCAACGGGCGTCATCTACGGCGAGATCGGCACCTCGCTTCTCTACGTCTACTCATCCACCTTTACATCGCAGCCGTCTTGGGATGACCTCGTCGGCGCGCTGTCCATCATCATCTGGTCCATGACCCTGGTCGTGACGGTCAAGTACACCTTCATCGTGCTCCGCGCCGATGACGACGGCCAGGGCGGCACTTTTGCGCTGTACACGCTGCTGTCGCGTTACATCCGCATCGCCCGCCAGGACCCGCACGCCGTCGACATGCTGGAGATGAGGCGCTACAACAGCGGTGACATGCAGCCCGGCGGCCGTAGCCTGCGCAGCTTCCTCGAGTCCTCGCTCGGCGCCCAGCTGGCCCTCAAGATCGTCGGCCTGGCCGGAGTCTCGCTCACGGTGGCCGACGGCGTCCTGGGCCCCGCCCAGAGCGTGCTAGGCGCCGTGCAGGGGCTCAAGGTCGTCAACCCGACCCTGAGCACCCCCGTCATCGTCGGCGTCTCGTGCGCAATCCTGGCCTGCCTCTTCTGCCTTCAGCCCTTTGGAACCAGCAAACTCGGCACCGGCTTCGCCCCCGTCGTCGCCGTCTGGCTGCTCTTCAACCTCTGCTCGGGCTTGTACAATATTGCCATGTATGACCACACCGTCTTGCGCGCCTTCAGTCCCTACTTCGCCTTTTCCTACCTGATCCGCAATCGCACCGCGGGCTGGCAGTCGCTAGGCGGCCTGGTCCTGGCCTTCACCGGCGTCGAGTCGCTCTTTGCCGACATGGGCGCCTTCAGCAAGCGCGCCGTCCAGATCTCGTGGCTGGGCCTCGTCTACCCCTGCCTCCTGATGGCATACGTCGGCCAGGCCGCGTACATATCCAGGGATGCGTCGGGCACGGCCTTTACGAACCCCTTCTTCTTCACCATACCCCCGGGTACTTTCTACTTCGGCATGGTTATCGCCATCCTGGCCTCCATAGTCGCATCCCAGGCCCTCATCACGTCCACGTTCCAGCTGCTGGGCCAGGTCATGCGCATGTCGTACTTCCCCCGCATCCGCGTTGTCCACACCAGCAACAGGTTCTACGACCAGATTTATATACCCGTGGCTAATTGGCTGCTGCTGCTGGGCACCATTATCCTGACCGTCGTTTACAAGGACGTGAGTATTTTATCTCTGCTCGCCCCCGCATACTCTCCGGGTTACAGGATTGGCCGATCTAACTTAACCTCCTTGCTCGAGCCGCAGACCACATCGCTAGGCGACGCGTACGGCGTGTGCGTGACAATCGTGACTCTGATCACCACCTTTATGGTTTCGCTGGTTGCCATCCTCATCTGGAGGCTGCCTCCGTGGTTGGTGATACCGCTCTTCTTCGTCTTGGCAAGCACGGCCGACAGATAGACGCCGTCGAGCAGCGCAAAGGTGCCCGACGGCGGCTGGTTCACCATCGTCCTGGCCCTGGTCCTCTCGAGCGTCTTCGCCGTCTGGCGGCACGGAAAGGAGGCGCAATGGATGGCCGAGATGGCCGAGCCGCTCACCGCCCGGTCCATCCTCAAGTTCTCCACCGGCGCAGACGAGGACGAGGACGAGGACGACCATGGACACGACTGGGACGGGGTCGAGGACAGCAGTCAACAGCAACGAAAACAGCAGCCCAGAGGCCGCGACGGGCGGGAGGCCAACGGCGCGGTGGACACAAGCGCCACCGGATCGCGGGCCACGGAGGCCGGCCCGGGCTGCACAGTTCGGCTGCGGTCCGTGGGAGCCACGCCCGTGTCGACAGTGCCCGGGCTGGGCATATTCTTCGACAAGGTCGGCAATCCCATACAGCTGCCGCCCTCCTTCACGCACTTTGTGCGCAAGTTCGCCGCCCGGCCCTCGGTCATCGTCTTCTTCCACATGCACGCCCTGCACATGCCCAGCGTCCCCGCCGAGGACCGCTTCCGGGTCTCGCGCGTCTCGTCCTACGTCCGCGCGGCCGACGACGATGATGAAGACGACGGCAAGCGCTGGGACGGCGGAGGCCGGGGCCCGAGCCTCCTGCCCGACACGTACGCCGTCGTGCTCCGCCACGGCTACGCAGAGGACGTGCTCCGGCCCGGCCTGGCGCGCGACGTCATCGCCGCGCTGCAGCTGGCCATCATGACGGCCTCGACGGCGCCCGCCACGCCCGTCACGCCCGGCAGCAGCAGCGGTGGCCGCGGCACCTCGTCTCTTGCGGCGCCGGTCGGGGTGCGGGCGGACGCCGAGTCGGTGGCCCGCGAGCTCGAGCGCCAGGAAGACATGGCGCTGGCGGCGCTGCAGAAGGCGTGCGGGGCACAGACGGTGTTTGTGCTGGGCAAGGAGGCCATGCGTATCAGCAAGGAGGCGGCCGGCCGGAGCATGGTGTGGAACTTTGTTCGCAGGACCCTGCTCGAGCTGTTTCTCTGGATCAGAGACAACACGCGCACCAAGCTGGCGGATCTGGACATTGACATCGACAAGGTCATCGAGGTGGGCTTTGTAAAAGTGATTTAGCCTTTTGTGACGTTAATATTCATACCAAGCGTTTCCCTCTGCCTATTTCACTCGGGTCCGCGTAATCACTCTCACGCACGCGTTTCGGAACGTCTTGCAGCTCAACATCTGAATTGGGTATTTTCCCTTTGTTGTAAAAGCCGTGTGTGATGGCTGAGGAGGAATCTGTGGAGTGAACCTGAAGTGCCAAGATCATGCCGCCACATCCGTTCCCTTGAAGTGAAGTAAAGGGTTTGGTACAGAAGGGTAAGGTTGGTGAAAAGAATTCCCGAATCCGGGGTCGTGACGTCGTAGAGCATGTGCTTCCAAAAGAAAATCAGAAAAGTGGGGCAAATCTGCAAGAAGTGAAGAAAACGAAAATCCAAGAAACCAAAAAAGAAAAAAAAATCCACGCGTTCCGATGACGCGCTTGCCGCTGCTCCCAGATTTCCAGTAAGTCGCTCCAACCAACCTCGTTTTTTTTTTTCTATACGCTACCACCCTAGTGTGATCAAAAGAAGGGGAAAGAAGAAGAAGAAAAAAAGGCCTGTGCTGGCCGCCTCTTCACCTCCGGCGAGGGTGCTTGTTACGGTGGTGGAGCATGTGGTTGTGCACATGATCGTGCAGATGGCGCTTGGCGTTGGCATCAGGGGTGGGCGTGGCCGCAGGCACGTCACGCCCGTAGACGTAAACCGTCTCCCAGGCGGTAACCGTCTCAATCACAGTGACCAGGGTGGGTTGGCCGGCGGCATCGGTAGTCAGGACCACCTTGGTGGCGACGGGGTCGGGCTCACCGTACGGCTGGGACGGCTGGGACGAGACGGCAGGGGGAGGGGGCGGGGGCGGTGCCTGCTGCTGCTGCTGCTCCTTGGGGCTGGGCTTGGGGGCGGGAGTATAGGGCGGGCTGGAGTCCTTAGGAGGGGCCGTGGGCGTGTTGCCCGCGGAGCTGGCGCCACCGGCAGGAGGAGCAGGAGGGGCCGGGGGAGCAGGGGCGGCGGGAGCAGGGTCCATGGGAGCGACGTTTACGTTGCCGACACCCCAGCCGGCCAAGGGGTTGTTCCCAGGAAGAGCCGACAGGGTGCCGGTGACCTTCTCCGTGGTGGGGTTCTCGATGCTGCACTTGTCCTTGGGGTTCAGCTGCACGCCGGGGCACTTGTCCATGCCGCTGGAACCAGCATCGCACGTGTCGATGATGTGCTGCAGCGTCGGCTCGTCCCAGGCGGACAGGAAGTCGCCGTGCATGGAGAAGCCGGTGCGGTCGCCGTTGGAGAGCACAAAGGGCTGCGAGTTGCCGCCCGGAGTCCAGCGGTCCTTGAACAAGGGGGTGTTCCAGTACACCTCGAAGAAGATGTGGGGGACGTGGATCCAGCCCTTGGGGCAGTCCTGCATGCCGTTGCCGGCGTCGGCGGGGAAGGCCATGTTGGACTTGTAGTTGTCCAGGCCGGCGGCCGGGTTGTAGCACGAGGGGAAGTGCAGGTCGGCGCGCAGGGGCGAGGCGTAGCCGTCGCACTCGGCGAAGGGGAAGCCCACACCCTCGCCCTTGTTGTTCTTGCTCCCCATGCCGGCCATGGAGCCGTCCGAGTTGGCGGGCCACGAGGGCGGGTTGAAGTTGGAGCGAGGGCAGGTCCACGAGGCCGGCTGGGGGTTCTCGGGAGTGAGCCTGGTATCGCCGCCCGAGGCCGGAGCAGTGCGCAGGCTGGCCTGGCCGCTAACCATCTTGAGGCCATGGGGGAAGGCCTTGATCTCGTCGTTGGTGCCCTCAAAGAAGTAGTAGACATTCATGTAGAACATCTCGACGGGCTCGAAGGTGTTGGCGG
This sequence comes from Magnaporthiopsis incrustans, assembly GCA_003049425.1. Classification (NCBI taxonomy): domain Eukaryota; kingdom Fungi; phylum Ascomycota; class Sordariomycetes; order Magnaporthales; family Magnaporthaceae; genus Magnaporthiopsis; species Magnaporthiopsis incrustans. The sequence goes on along the minus strand of PYSR01000169.1, from coordinate 43,530 downwards.
CCTTGTCGTGGAAGTAGAGCTTGGGGAACCAGTAGGCACTCATGTCGCCCTTGATCATGGCGGTCGTGCATTTGGACTTGGAGAGGTCGTCGGCGGTGGCGTTGATACCGAAGTTGCTGGCGCCCTGGACCGTGTGGACGTGGGCGCTGGGTCTTCCGGGCTCGACGATAGGGTCCATGCGACCCTCGACGAGGGGGCCGCCGTTGAAGCGCAGGACGCAAAATGTCCTGCCCTTCTTGGCCGAGACAGCGCCCATCAGGGCCGCCGCGGCGGAGAAGAAGATGGCAGACTTCATGATTTTGGGCCGGGTCTCTCGGTGTGGAATGTTTGTGTATCACGAGTGATGAAACGAAGCAGGAAAAAAAAAAAAAAATCTAGCGCTGCTGGGGTGTAAAAGTTGTGTGAGGGGCCTGTCTCTGAAAAGGAGGGTATATATTCCTTGGCCGTTTGTGGTCAGGATGGGTATCTCTGCGTCTGAATCTGGCGCAATGCAGTGTAACGAAGAAGAAAAAAAGTGCTGTGTCCGGAGCACCAGGAATGAATGCGTAGCAAAGATGAGCTGGCAGGGGCGGACGGTGAAGTCTTAAGGCCGCTAGCTCGATGCTTGTGATGAAAGAAGGGCAGCCAAGAACAAAGGTTCTTTGGTCTTAAAGGAGAGGACGGTACTTGAGGATCGGCAGCTGGGCCGAGTGGTGGGTGAAAGGAGTGCGAGGCTGGAACCGAAGATTGCCAGCAAGAAACGAAAAGACAGACGAAGTGAAGGACAGACAAAGGCCTGAGGGGGAGAGAACAGAGAGACGGCGGTGCCGAGAAGGAGGGAATCACCAACCGTCGGTGCGGGCGGGCGACGAGGCCATTAATACGAGGGAGGGGAGGGAGGCCCAGCCGTGCCAGCCGCGTGCAGCCCCCCCTGGTCGTCTTCGTCCCGCCCTGGTGCATGTCTGGCTGGGCATACAGCTGGCAAGCCTGGGCACCTTGGCGCCAGGTACGCGCTCCTGCGGGGAGGGAGAAGGAAGCCGATTTGAGACCTCGGGCGCTTGGCCGCGAAGGTCGGGCGGCCTGTCAGTCCCCTTCTCTCCCTCAGCTGCAGCGCCAAGAATCGGTGGTCTGGGTGTAGGCAGGCAGTCAGGGGTACCACCACCGTTTGTGTTTGCGCTTGGGGCGGCGCGTGCGTAAGTATGTAAGGTGGGCGTTTTTTCCCCCGTGCGCGGCGTGGGAGAAGGAGGGGAAAAATAGAGCGGGTGCGTGGCCCCTGTGCTAGCGCAGCACGCTAGTGCAAGGGACAGGCTTTCGCCACCTTCTTTCCGGCCTTCCGACCAATGACGAGGCGAGTTGGGATCGAGAGTGAGCACGCACGCAGCTATCATTATCCCTTTCCTGTGCTAGCTTTTTTCCTCCCTTTTCAGCCTCACCAAGTCGCCATCCTGGACGCGTCGAAAAAAGCCGCAGGGCCTGAGCGGAATCGCTGTTGGGACAGGGCAGACAGCCTGTAATGATATTATGATTGATGGATGGATCTGGCCGTTGGACGGTCGAGTGTTTCCCAAGCAAGATGCCAGATGGAATCCAGGCACGCACACATGGCCTTTCGGCCCCCTCAACTTGAACTGGGATTGGAAGGAACAGAGCGGGTTAGAGTGGAGTCTTGCACTTGTCAGCTCTCGTGCTCCCCTCTGTTTGCTCCTTCCTTCTATCTTTTCCTGATCCAGAATGCTACCCTACGCTCCCGCTTCGTGCAGCCAAAGTCGCTCCGCCCACCAACAAGAGCCCAAACCACACCATCCTGCCGGACAAGATAGCCCTCCACTTTGGACTTTGAAACACGCTAACTGGTGGTTAAAAAAAGAAAGGAGGAGATAAATGAAAGAAAAAGGAAGAGAAAATGGGTTATACCCCACTTTTTTTTTCAGCTTGGCAGCTTACCACCGACCTGGGCTGTTTTTTTTTTTTTCTCACACAAAGACATTTGCCGTCGATTAGGGTCAAAATTGAAGGAAGGACGGAAGACAAAAGTCCATAGATGGATGTCGTGTTCTACCCAAGCCTCCCGGGCTCTTTGCCGACACGGGCATGCATGAGTGCTGCTTTCGATTGTCAGCCTGACTTCATCTGAGCTGATGCGATTGATATGGAGGGCGGGTTCCTGTCAGTGACGGGCCGCCCGTTTCCAGCGTTTCGTTTTGTTTTCGGCTGATCTGCCATGGCAGAACCCCTGTTTTTGTTTTTCTTTTTTTCTTGGGTGGGTGGCTCGCGCGCGGCTGTGAGTGAAACGAGACATTTTTCTTCCCTTATCTTTCATTTTTCTGAGCCCGTGCGCCCTCGTCACGAAAATGGATGCCCTCAAATTTTCCTCCTGAGCCACCAGAGCCAACCAAAGCCAGCTGCCGGGCTGAGCTCCCGGCCTTGGGAATGCTGGAACCCGGCGCTAGGCTTTTCAGAGACGCCGCTTCCAGGGATCATGAAGGTCCGGCTCAGATTGCAGGAGAGCAAGCACACGGTTGGCTTGCTAGCCAGCTTAGGTAGCTCGCTTCCCGAAGGCCGCACCACCAAAAGACGCACTCCAACTCCCGTGAGCTCACCAAGTCCCACGAATCACACTCATCGCGCCTCGTGTTCTGTGTCTGCCTTGGCTTGGACGGCCGGCCCCGACGAAATGAGCTCCCGAACAGGCTCCCGTCCGCTGTTCGTCGCATAGCTGCATCTTTCCCTACTCGTTTTCGTCCTCTTGTTTTCTTTCTCGGTGCTCCGTCGGCCGGAAGAGAGCGGGGACGCGGACTCTCCTCCGTCTCCCGCTAGGCTGGAGGCTCCGAAACCAGGGTCGCAGTGGATGGACCGATTCCCAGGTATGGTAGACCAAGTGGTGTTGTGTTGCATGCCGCCAGGAAAATAGAAACCGGGTAAAAAGGGAAACAACGTCATCGCTTCGTAGGCGTCTGTCTCCCGTCTTGTCTGTCCATCTCCGCCCAGCTGCCTGCTTGTCACCACCATCTGCCACCGTCTGTCACCTGTGTATCTTGACTACTGCAATGAATAATACCTTACCTGTCTCCCCCGCCCCGTGAGACGATACCTACATCCGTACTTCGGAATATGTGCATGTGTGTGACGCAGCCGTGTGCAACGGATACACCACCCGTCCGACCTGCAGGACTGTTTTTTTTTTCTCCCCTCTTTTTTTTTCGGATGACAGCGAGCCTGTGTTGACCACGATGCCGAGACCCTACTTCTGGCTCGTCCACCTCCTCCGGCTGCTACCGTCTGCCCTGGCCTGGCAGCACGTGTCCGAGTCCGAACTCGCAACTGTTGTCGAGCGGCACGGCCTTGTCCTGGTTGCGCGTGCGTCGACAGATTCCCCTCCGACACAGGCTGGCTGCTGACACTGGTGTGCTAACGTTGGCTGCATGCACGCAGTTGTGCTTGTGAGAATCCCGTCCCTTCCCCCGACAGGCGCATACGGCCCAATGGATGCTGACCACCCCCCATACCCGTCACGGTCATACTGCCTAGCCCCTAGAGTGAGACCGTGCCCGCCCGCCTCCCCGGCCACACCATCGGATGACCGGACGCTGAAGCGAGTTTCCCAACAGGCCCAAATCCCGGTGGCTGGAAGCACAATGGGACGCCGCAGCAGCCTCCGCGACCGCCGACGAGGCCCTCGTGAGCATGGACTCTTCCGCCGCTGCTGGCGGCGGTGCGCGTGAGGCCTGCACTCTCGTCACCCCTGCCTTTCCCGCCATCCGCGTTTTCCGCGGCCACGGCCCGCCTGCTGCATACCAAGGGTCGATGACTGCGGCCGCGTAAGTCCGGCTCCCACTCTACCCAACCAAAGATTGTGTGAGCTGAGACGGAAGACTTTTGTGCCGCTCCCTCCCGCAGCATCTCCCAGTACCTGGCCCGCCACAGACGTCCCGCCGTGTCGGAGCTGGCCACGGCCGAGACCCTGGCGTCGTTCCAGACGATCGACCAGGTCGTCTTCGTCGCCTTTGTGCCGCCCCAGCGCGGGGTTTCTGTTGTTGATGACCCCAGGATCCTGTCCTACCGTCGTGCCGCCCTACGGTATCGGGATGAGTTCTCGTTCGGTCTCGCAACAGACACGGCGCTCGCCGGCGGCCGAGAAGAGCGCGGAGGCGGCGGTGATGGCGGCTCTGGGCGGGCCTTTGTCGTCTGCCACAGACCCGGCGACGGCCACGTCTCCCGCTTCGTGTTCCCTGACCTGGAGGACGGGGCTGCGGCTCTCGATGCCTTCATCCGTGGTGCTGGCAGACCTGACATTGCCCATTTAACGCCGCTGAATCACCAGAGATACCTTGATGTTAGTTCATGGCGTACCCTGGATTCTCACACTGCTCGCTCTTCTTTGCTTTGCCTTCTCCTGCCTTCTTTTGCCGCTGTCTCGTTCCACAACTAACAACCCACCCAGTGTGGCTGGCCCATGGTCTACCTCTTCGCCTGCACCGAGCCCGAGCGGGACGCACTGCGCACCTCCCTGGCCAGCCTGGCTAAGAGCTACCGCGACTCCCTGACCGTCGTGGTGGCCGACCCTTCCGACTTCCCGGGCCTCCCCGAGCGGCTTGGGCTGGGCTCTCCGCCGCCGCTGGAGTGCCACCCGTCAGGAGCGCTGCACCAGCTGTCCAAGGACCGCGTGTACCCGTACCCGCGCGGCCGCCCCACCGACGCCAGGTCGGTGCAGCAGTGGGGGCTTGACGTTTTTCAGGGCCGCGTCCGCCCGTGGCTGCCGCCCGGCGTGAGTACTACTACGTCCTTTACGGACGTCGGCCCGACGGCCCGCGTGGCCTCGAGAAAGTTGTCCATCGCTTCGATCCCGGGGGTGAAGATTAGGATGGCTGGTTATGGACACGAAGAGCTGTGAACGAGGCAGTCCGGGTTTGACTTGTTGGGGTGCCGAAATTGTAGTCTAATTGGAGGTTAGAGCTTAGGGAGAGCGAAGGGCTATATCAGGTTGCTCGTGAATCAAACGAGTATATTTGACCTAGACGTAAAATAGAAATCACGGGGCAACATTTACCTTTTTTCATACATAGATGTTCCTTTTCTTTCCCGTAAAAGTGGGCAGTGCATCAAACTGTTCTAGACATCCTGCTTTTTCCTCGTCAAAGATTAGAACCCTACAGCCTCAGACCTGACCAGCTCCGAAAGCCGCGCCGGAAAAATGCGCATTCGTCAACCTCAACCACGCGCGCATAGTTTGAACATGTATCATTTTATTGTGTGAAGGCGACTGTAAATCCCACAGTCAACCGTGTTCAAGCCACCGCCTAGATACAAACAAGTACATTCCCTCCGCCGTCGGTCTGATACCGTTGCCGCCGCTGTTACCACTGCAATCTTCGCCGGATTTTCCTCGGTGGCTGTAATAGCGAAGTCATCAATCAGTGTTCCCACATGCTTTTTATCCCCTTTCCTCCAATTAGATACGCCGCCGGCACGGACATCTGCGTGTACAGACACTTGGGGCAAATGGCCGGGTGCGCCCGGGGCCGATAAGCCATGCCCCGCTCTGGAAAGTTCGAGGACAGCAGGAAGTGACAGGCCAGAGCCAACTGCGGATAAGGGCCAGCCCAAAAAGGGCTCGGCTCGGCTCGCCCTAGAAATTATATCTGGTACCCTGGCGGCTCAGCGGCTTTTTCTTCTCCGACGCGGCAGCAGCATCGGCCGCCTCCTTTTTGCGGCTCGGCTTCTTGACACGTGGCGGCGGCGGATGCGCGCTGTGGAGGTGGCCCAGCTCGTTGATGATCGTCCAGTTCTCCCACTCGAGACAGCGGTACTGGGGCGGCTCAGGAGTCTGCGCGACCCGGGTGCGCGTGCTCACGCGCTTGCTGCTGGCGCTGCTCGACGGGGCGCTCTTCTTCTCCGCTGCCTCTTCGCGCGGCTGCTCGCCCGCCTCGAGATACGCCTTGCGGTTCCGCATGTGCGTCTCGATCTTGTCCCTGAACTGTACCAGCTCCTTCCTGAGCTTCAGCTCGTTGAAGCCCCGAGGGTCGAGCCATTCTATCAGCTTGATGAGATCCTCGGGTTCCGAGATGAAGCCCCACTGCCTCGCGTTGAGAAGGCTGGTAGGCGCCTCCTCCTTGTCCTTGCGCTCTGGGACCGTCAGTCCGAATTTGGCTTTGTACTCGGCCTGCAGGTCCGGCGGCATGTCGATGTAGCCCTCGCGCTCCAACTCGTCTGGCCCTTGGACCCATATGCATCCATTGGCATACCCGGCCGAGGCCGTCGAGCTGTTCGGGAGGCCGCCGTAGGGCATGCCGTTGCGCTCAAACCAGTAGTACCTATTCCAGAACCGGTCCTTGCCCAGGACACGTGTTCTAGGGCAGTCGGCCTCGCGCAAGTCGTTATCTATCACGGCGATCTCTGCCTCGCACTGCTTGATCTCCTCCTCTTTCTTGTCGATCTCCTTCAGCACCTTGAGGAACTGCTTGGACGGTTTAGGCGTCTTCGCTGCCGCCTCGGCTTCCCTCTTGCGCTCCGCCTCCAGCTCACGCTTGCGCTGTCGCTGTGCTGCTCGGTCCTGTGCTCTCCTGAGGCCCCGGCCAACGGGAGCTTCGTCCTCTGCCTCGGCCATTGTGTCGTCCTCCACCGTAGGCGTCGATCCTTCGCGGTCTGTCGACTTGGCATCCACGCCGTTCAGCTTGACCGGTTCTGGCTGTGGCGAGGGCGGCATGTTATCTGGCAGGAGGATCTTGCGTTCCTCGTTAAGCGCCTTGAGCTCCTCGATTCTGCAGGCATCATTACGGTTTGTCAGTTTCGGTATGGTATCTTCTCGTGCGCAGCAGGGGGCGCACACGGCCAAACCCAAGGGCACCACTTACGCTTGCTTCCTCTGTCGCTGGAACTCGATCTTGTTCTTCCGGTACTCGGTCATAGTTTCGCTACACTCCTCCATGTAGGCCCGCACGGCCTTGGTGTCGGCCGTCAGCATGCAGATGATCTGCAGGGCCGTCACTCGGAGGTTGATATCCATCGCGGCGTAGTGCTGTCGTATCGTGTCCCTAGTCGGCTCAACGTCGGCGGGGACGAGGTGCGACAGCACGTCCTCGCATGATAGCTTGTGACGCTGCTCCTTGGAAAGCTGATGCAGCAGCCCAACCATGATGTGCTCCCAGCCGCCGTCCTGGAAGTTGCGTTTTGCTAGTTGCTCGATCCAGTCGAACTCGACCAACACGTCCTCGGCCCTGTGCCGCACTGCCGCCTCCTCTTTCTCGACCTCTTTCTCTGCAGCCGCGGCCTCATTTGCTAGCCTCTCAGCCTCGAGCTTCGCCAAGCTACTCCTTGTGGCCCGTCCGGTCGGCTGGGGCTGGGGCTCGGGCGTTGGTTCCGCACTCTGCTCCCCCTCACCGTCCTCGCCGTCCTCGTCATCATCCAGTTCTGGCAAGGGCACCTGGGGCTTGCCGCCGTCCTTTTCTGAGCTGACCAGGATCGAGAGCACCGCGCAGTGGATTTCGTCGTACAGCTGCGGGCGAACCTCTTCCGAGGCCACAATCAGAGCCTCCACGTACGACTCGAACGTGAAAGAGTCAAGCTTAAACACCTCGCAGTAAACGTTCAACGTGTCCCAAGTCTCGAGCAGGGGCCCCACAGACTTCATGAGGATCTTCTCAGCCAGCCCACTCGGTGCTGATGAAGAAGCCCCCTGGGTGCCCGCCGGCACATCGTGGCACAGGAAGCTCAACCGCGGTCGCGTGCGACCCTGAGGCTCGAGCTGTAGATCCTCGATCGGGTACTTCGGCGGTGGGGGCGGCGGCGGCGGCTCTGGTACGACGTACATGGGCGGCGGAGCTGGTGCTTGGCTGCGAAACGAGACTGGAAACTGGAAAGGGCTGCCACCCACAGGCAGGTGCTGCGTGAAGTCTGGGCTATGGCCGAGATGGTCCACGAGACCATTCTGCTTTCCCTTGCCAAAGTGAGTCGGCTGCGGCGGCGGCTGCTGCTGGAGGTGCTTGGCTTTGTGGCTCTTCGGTGCCGGCTTCAGCTCTGGGAGTCGCATGGGCCCGGTGGCGCTGAAAGGGTTGACGCCTGCGCCGTCGGTTCCGTTTGGCCTGTTGGCCCCGTGGTTGCCGTTCGTTTCGCCAACTGGCTGCAGTCCTTTCTTCTGCGCCAGGAGTTGCTTCCGCTCGAGAAGCTTGTTATCGTAACGCAGCTGAGGTGGCACCCTGGTGTCGATGTGGTAGCGTGCCGCGACGTCATGCTTCACTAGCCACGGGGCGCCGTTCCAGGCTTCCCTAGTTACTGTCTTCTTGATGAAGGAGCGCAGCACCGATTTGGTGAATATCTTGCGATCACGCCATATATGCTCGCTATCCACCTGTGCCTCCTCGCCGGCCCGGTCGTCCAGGCTCACCAGGTAGAGGGTGTATGGCTGAGTTAGAGTGCCGTCCGGGAGGACCTTGCTGCCGAACTTGGCCTTCTCGCGGACTAGGCCTTGGTGCCGGTCGCCGTGGGAGAGCTGGACGCCGACAGATTCGCCGGGGTAGTAGTCGGCCTTGAACTCCTCGAAAACCATGTCGACCAGGTGGTCTATCCTAGACACGGTCTGGAACTGGACTCGGCGCAGAACAGGACCCTTGAGGGCCTCGGGGAACGCCTGGTCGACCTCCTGAGCGCCAGCGAGCTACAATGGGAACTTGGGTCAGCACGTCCACCTGAATATCTATGAATGAGGTCAAGGGCGGAGGGGTTGCGCAATGCGCCAACACGCTTGCGCACCTCGCTGCGTAAAGCCTCGAAGAATGTGAGGTTGGAGTGGCCAGTGATCTGGCAGATGAAGCGTGACTGCATGCGGAGCGTATGTGAGCAAGAGCCGACCTATATCGAAAAAGGGGGAGGAGGCCCCGATCTGGAAAAGGATGCTCGCGAGGCGCCCACCTGCTTATAAAACTCCAAGCTAGTCTTGAATGTTAGACTGATACGTTACTCAAATAGGTTGGCGATATTGGGTCTCGACATACCGGTTCAGATATTCTTCGTAAGTGGGGAATATCTCTCCCGTCTGGGGGATATGCCAGACCTGTGTGTGGCTGTCAGTGACTGCAAAACGGGCCGACGGTCCCAGAATTAGAATCAGGGGGTTGCTAAAACCAACCTCGGCCGAGTCGTCAAGATCCCGGGGCGGGTCGAGGAACCGCACCGGCTTGCGCTTGAACAGCACCTGGATATGTCCGTCAGCAGGGCAGAGTGGATGGGCACGAGGAGGGGGACGAAGAGTGCAGCGGGTAATACCATGGTTGTGCTGTGGGCGGGTGCTCAGGCGAAGGTGCGTCGGCGGCGGGCCACCTCCGGGTATCGGTCGAGTGCGCGGGAGGGCCCGGCGGCGGCGTCTGAGAAAGGCGATGGGCAGGATTGTAGACTGCAGAGCGTACCGCGAGGGGGTGGCGAGCCTCAAATGGGGGACTGTGGCCGAGGGTCAGACGCGCCGCGCGCCGGGAAAGCGGAGCGGCCGGGACGGAGCAAATGAAAGGAGTTGAATCGGGCTCGCGCAGCGGGAGTCAGTCGCGTCGGCTGGTCAGGGGCGAGGCGGTTGATGGCGGTGCAGGCGGGCTCAGGTCGGCGGGCGGGTTTCATCGCCCTGGGCAGGCGTGACGCGAAAGATTTGAGGTTCGGGGCGAGCGGGCTAAGGTTGCATGGGCACCAGGCACGGTGGCTGCCGGGACCCGCGCAGGCTGTCGAATCGAGGGAGCTACTGTCGGGGTGGCCAAGGCCGCAGCGGCTGGTGCTGGATGTACCTGCAGGGTCTGGAGGCGGTTTGCGCGTTTGTGGTCGTGGTTGTGGTCGAGACCAGGCGCGGGCGGCATGGTTTGCGAGGGTGCGAGGTGAGGAAAAAAAAAGAGAGGAGCCAGAGTCGAGGAGCAGGAGGAGGAGAAAAAAAAATCCAGGCGGAGGAGGGTCAACATGGGAAGGGGTTTGGGCCGCTTGGAGGTGGGCAAGGTGCAGGGAGGAATGTGGTACCAGCAGGCAAGCTCCGGCGAGGTGGGCCGTCCGTCCCAATTCGCATCGCGCATCCAATCGTGCGCCTTCCAAGACGGGACCAGAGACTCAGCAAAACAACACACCCCGGGGCCCTCGACTCCTCGACCGCCAATCCAATTGCCGCCAGCACGCGCTTTCGCCCACAATCTTATACTCGTTTTGATCCCCACGGCCGTGCCGTCACGCCGAGTACACGTATGTGCCGCCGCCGCCGCCGCCGGTAACTCTGCGGCCGGGTATGCACATTCGCCCATGTGCTTCCAAGGGGTAGCCCACCAGCTGTGCAAGCGCCGATCGCCCCTCCGCCGCCAGCACCGCCGTCCCGTCCCGGGCACTTGCTGGCCATCCCCTCGCCCGCATGGCTGCGCCGCGACGTTCAATTGCATGCATAAATACATATGGACCTCCCGCCGGGGCCTTCCTGTCCAGACGACCGCCTTGGGAGCCTCGAGAGCTCAATATCAAAGGTCTGCCGGCTAGGCAATCCATGTGGCCGATCTGCGGTTGAAGCTGAAAACCCCAGGCCCTTTAAAGTACATGGCAGGAGCGGTGCCATCAATAAGGGTGCATGTGGGCGCTTCCGTCTATTTTTCCCGCTCTGGGCGCCGAATCGAATCACTGTCATGTACTCTCAAGCCAGGCCAGAGGCTGGTGCTGTTGGTAGTAGGCGGTGCCCTTTGAATTGCCCTGTGAAACTTCCTGCCTTGACTGCGCTCATTGGAGAAGTTTCGACTCGAGAGGGTCCTAAGCCCCCAGAGCAGCCAGGTTCTTTTTCCTATTTCGGCCTGCAAGCCAGGGTCCTGGTGCTTTGGGGGCCAATCATTTTGGAAATGTGGGTCGATCAAGGTTTGGTGGTCGGACCCGTCAGCTACGACACACACCAGAATTGGCTGGCCGGCAGTGCTGACTCATTCGATCCAATCGGGCGTGCCCTTTAATAAACCCAGGAGCCACATCTCCCTCCTTCTGGAAGGAAGGCCAGCGGCTCCACCACCAGTTGCCTGCCCGGACAGAAGTGGACAAGCTCCTCACCACCTCGTTGAGCAGAGAGACATCATCTGCATCAAAACATAATGGACGGATATTGTTGTGTTGCAGGCAAGCTGATTTATCACACAAACGCCCTCGCTGGCGTTACGAGGTAAAATAAACGACGCTGAAGCCAACCCAGCTGCCCACAACGCCTACAGCCGAGTACGAACTTGTAAACATCAGAGGCAAGAACTCGTACCTCTTGCCAAACACCACTTGGTGTAGCAATGAGCAGTAGAGTATCAGCGGTATGCTGACCGCGATGTAGAGTGTGCTGAACCTGTCGAACAGGAAGAATCTGGGCCTGCTCGATGCGGGAGCCAGGCGGTCGAAGGCCACCAGGAACAAGATCAGCCAGAAGACAGTGTATACCGTCTTGATCGGGAACTCGGCTGGCGTGAACAGCAGCGGGAACAGGGACACGTGGCCCGACACGGCCAAGGGCCGGAAAGCGCCCAGGTACCGCCGGTTCTTGAGTGCGATCAGGCTGAACGGGATTATGACCAGCAGGATGGCCTTCTCGTGAACGTGCCAGCCGAAGAGGAATGAGGCATAGCCACAGAGCGTTACCGCCCCGACGAAGTTCTCCCATGTCGGCTGTGCAAACAGCTTGATAAGTGGAACCGTCTGGCAAACCAGTGTGAGAACAAAGCACACGCGCGGGCTTATGTTAGGGAGCACCGCGAAGGACGTGTCACCGACCAGTCCGCGAGTGACGCTGGTGAGTGCTTCCGCCTTTATAGGCAGCCCGAGCTTGGGCGCGGCTTTTTCAACGTGCTAGTCAGCACAACCATAACGATAGCGCCTCCTCCTCTCTTATGACAGAGTGATGAGTGGCTTACCAATGATCAGCATCCTGTCCATGAAGGAGTACATGGCCCAGACATTGGGGGCCCAGTATGCATGGCAAAGGCCTCGCGCAAAGGGAAACAGCCGGCTGAGGATCTGGGGAATTTGGTTCTTGGCCGCGAAGGGACCAAAAGCGGCGGCCAAAATGGCCCCGATCCCGCCCCCGAGTTTGACACAATTCAACCACTGAACCCGAAACACTGATTGCGGAGAGAGGCAGTATGCTCGCAGTAGGAAGACGAAATAGGCCGGCGCGAGGTAGGCGTAGATGTGCTTCAGGCACAGCAGAGCAGCGAAGACTAGTCCGCTCGCCAACAAGCCAGACCGGTGGCGTGCCAAGACTAGGGATGCAACCAGGATGCCGTATAAAAAGCCGTTGTACTGAAAATGGATGTGATCTATAATCAGGAGGCCCGGCGACAGCAGAATCGAGATGGCAGCCGTCTGGGCGGCGCGTTTAGGAGCCCCGGAGGTCGAGTCAACGAACCTGCGTTGGAGTTGGGCCCAAGGTTAGCCAGCCAGTCAAGCCAAGATCCTCGGCCGGACCGCAGTGGAGCAGAGTAGGGTGCGTACATCTGCAACGCATATACGAGGAGCAGCTCGGTGATGATGACGGTGAAGCGCTGGAAGTAGATGGTCTGCCAGGTATCATGTCCCAGGTTGTAGACACGGAGCATCGCAGGATCCGCTAGCCGCGCGACCTGCGATAAGGTCCATTCGAAGTATGCGAAGAAAGGAGGGTAGTCGAGAGTCCATTCCGACGTCTTCTCGTAGTACCAGTCCCATATGGGCAGGCTGTGGGTGATGGCGAGCCAATTTCGGTGGACTTCGAAGTCGGTGGACTTGCTGGAGCCGGCAGACGGCGGTTAGCTCCCGGTCGGTAATCATCACTTCGTGTCGAGCCCGGCCCATGTATGGCGGTATGCGTGCGATGGTGGCCGGCGGAGTGGGCTTGTCGAGAGCAAACTCACTATGCTGGGAACAGGAGGATCTTCAGGGCCGCCGCGACGACGGCGACCTGAGAAATTGAGGGATGGATTTCGGTCGCCATTGTCGAGGCTTTCCAAGACCACGCCAGAAAATGCCCACTCCCTCGATCGCGACAGAGGTAGCTCGCAGTTTCTGGTCTGGTGAGGTCCCCCGGGGATTCCAGCTGGCCTGCGGGCGGTGCGATTCAACGTCACGTCATGCGATTTGGCATGGAGCTGTCGAGCTGGCCGAAACACGGCCTGAGGTCTGTGGATGGTGGCTGTGGGGCCGCAGCTCAAGCGCGGCTGTTCCCCACACGTCCATGCGCCACGGACGCAGAGCCTTCCATCCGACCCCTTGTCTCACTCTTCCACCCAGCGGGGTGGTATGGCCCGATTGCCCGAGCCCAGAGCATCCATGTCGCAAGCTCGAAATAGCCCGCCATCAGTGCCTTGCAGAATCTGACGCGTGAGCGAGGTGGGCGAGGGTGGGTGGTAAGGGTCCATTCTCTGCTTCGCTGTCAACATGACTACCTCCTATCGAAACTGTGTCCTTTGACGACCACCTGTCGGCATCGTACGGCTACCCAAGGAAGACAAGGACAGAGGGGTAGGGAAAAGCTGGCCTAAAACCCAAAATATTTAACCTCCGGCTCTTGTTGGCACTCTTTGTCTCGGCACATATTTTCGGATTTCGTTCTGTCCAATTGGTCTCTGCTCAGCCCTGTGTTCTTGTGCGTGCAGCGCCCTGGAGAGCCATTGGATACCATTCACCTATTTCTCTTCGTTCTCCCCGTCGTCTATTGCGTCGAGTTAGAGGCGGATTCCGGAATCCGACTTTTTTTTTTTTTTTTTTTTTCCTCCTGTCTTCTCTGTCAATTTGGTCGGTTCGTCTTTGGGGCTCCCTCCCCTCCCTTTTTTGTTCCATTCTTGTGATACCCATTTTGTCCTACGAAATGCGTCTCCGGTCGTCACTCGCTCTGGCTGCGATCGCAAGCATCGCCCAGGCCCAGTATCTACTCAACGAGCTGAGCTTTGGCTTTGGCACCAAGTAAGTCGAGTTTTCCTCTGGAACGCGCTCGCCTTCACTGCGTGGGACTGGTTCGTTTAGTTCCTAACCCCGCGCCGCTACAAACAGAATCGCGGAACATGGCTCAGCGGTACCGCACTTCTCGCTCCAGGGCCAGCCGTACCTCCCCGAAGTTTTGTCCAACAAGATAGTCTTGACGCCTCCGGCGCCGGGCAACCAGCGTGGAGCGATCTGGGCCGACAACACGCTGGAGCATGACGAGTGGACGGCCGACGTCAGCTTCCGGGTCAACGGGCCTGAGCGCGGGAGCGGCAACGTGAACATATGGCTTGTGCGCGACGGCTCTCACGAAGTCCGGTCCGGCGGCATCTACACCGTTACGCATTTCCAGGGTCTTGTGCTCGCCATTGACCAGTACGGCGGCTCCGGCGGCATGATCAGGGGCTTCCTCAACGACGGCACCACCGACTTCAAGACGAGCCATGTCGACGGCCTCTCCTTCGGCCATTGCAATTATGCGTACCGCAATCTCGGCCGCCCCTCTGAGCTCAAGATCAGCCAGACCCACGAGCACTTGAGAGTCGATGTCGACGGCAGGCTCTGCTTCCAGAGCGAGCATATCGAGATCCCCCGCGGCTATCGCTTCGGTGTCACGGCCGCCTCGGCCGAAAACCCAGACTCAGTCGAGCTGTTTAAGCTCGTCGTCCTCTCGGACAAGCACGACGCCGGCCACCACCAGCAGGAGCATCATGATCAGCACTACGATTCGCACCATGATGAGCACCGCGATGCACACCATGATGAGCACTATGATGCACACCACGATCAGCACTACGACGGACACCACGATCAGCACTACGATGCAGCCCACGGTCACAAGGACCAGCAACATGCAGACGGAGACCACGCACCGCCAGCCAAGTTCGTGCGAGGTCATGGACACCACGATGCCGTCTATGACGATGAGCACTACACATACGAAGCCGACATTCCGGATCAGGATGCGGGCAAGTACACCAGCTCCAAAGCGCAATTCGAGGATCTACACAACAGGCTACAGAGCGTGAACCATCACCTGTCCACTATCTTCCGCCAGGTCTCGCACCAGAGCACCATGGACGAACGGCGACACGAAGAGATCTCGACCATGATCCACAGCGTGAAGGTTGCTCTTGAAAAGTTGTCGGATCTCGACCACCGCATAGAGAACGTGGAGAAAGAGATGCGCACCGTCCGGTCCGAGATCACCCACAAGGTCCAGTCCACCGAGAACAACCTCAAGAGCATCGTTGGCGACACGCACTGGTACCTCGCCGCCAAGGTCGAGCAGCACGCCGCCCCAGGCCATGGCCGGCTTATCTTCGTTATTGTCGCCAGCCAGGTCATACTCTTTGCTGCCTACGTTGTATACAAGCGACGAAAGTCGTCCATTGGGAAGAAGTATCTATAGGTTCATGGATGGCTGTCTGAAAATTTGCATGTCTGTTGTTTGGGCTATAGGGGATTCAGGGAGAAATAAATTTGCTTTTTTCGTCCATCCGAATGTGAGCCAGAGAATCTCTGTGATAGGGAGGGAAAACGTGAGTGCACCGCGGAACTAGATGCCTGGATAGGCGCCGCCTTTCTGGGTAAAGAAAAGTAAATCAGAAAATAGAAATATCTCGCAAGTGTCCAGGTACCTGTAGACATGGAAAGTGAATATCGGGGATTTGCACGCTTGTCCCCAGAACATGTACTCTCGAGACGATAGAATCGGGACTTGACTGCTAAGATGCTGTCCCCATACGGTTCAAACCAGAAACCGCAAAGAGCAGGAGTGAAGAATATCTGTATCAAATGTCACTCATGCCGCTCGTCTCTGCGAGGTGGCTAAAGCAACCATCCCGGGCGGTGTGGCCGAGCCTTGCCGAAGCACGGTGCGGCGTCTACGACCATGGCCGAGAAGAAATCGCTGACTTCGCGTCTGCCAATGCCAGGTCATTCTGTCTTGATCCGTCTCGTTCTGTCGCTTTTCCTTGCCAAAAGCACTATATGAGCCTACTGCCTTTGCTAGAAACCCATCGAGGAGGTTCGTCTACCCGTAGAAATGAAGCTATCAGACTGGGAGAGTGGAGAGAGAGTGGCGCACAGAACGCAATCGTCAAGGAATGTCCTTGACAGAGCAGAGCATTAAATGGATTGTAGAATAGGCTGGCTAGGAGAAGGACAAGGGGAATGCTCACAACTCGAGATGATTTCCAGGTGTACCTTAGGTAGGTGGTGGGTAGGCGGCTGCCCGCCTATCAGATTGGCGTCGTTATATATGGAGGGTCGGGTGGGTGAGTGGCGGGCGAGGACGACGAGGCGGGTTGCTAAAGATCCCGGAATTTCTAACCCCATCGTCCTGTTCCTGCTCTCAGAGAAGAAGGTGATTGTGCCAAAGGCGCCACCTGGAGAATTTCGTCCCAAACTTGGGAGGGGCGCGGCGTCCTGTTCGAAATTGGCCTGCCTGACGTGCCTGCCTTGTCTGTGCCGGGTCGAGTGCACCTTCCTACCAACCCTCAGCCACACTCAAAATCTCTCACCTCTCCCTCACTTTCCACGGGAAGGAGCAACACCACAACTTCCTTGGATAATCGTATCGCGTGCCGAGTTTTCCAGCCTATCCCCTTCTTGGTCCTTGGTTACCCTCCCGAGAGGGAAACAGCACCCTGCCGTCTCAGGCAGCGCCGCGTGTGGTTGTTGACCTGCTGTACTTTCTCTCCCGCCTTCGTTCTGCCCTTCTCCCACTTTTTCTCCTCGTCATAGCCACCGTTTCCCCGCTCGGCTTTTTCACGCCAGACCTTCCTCGCATCTCTCTGAGCGCCGACTCGGTTGTCCACTTCTTCTTTCTTTGACGAGAGCGTATCGGCCGAGAGGCGTCATCTTTCACTTGCGCAGCTTGATCTGCGATCACAACTTCCGTCTTCCCGCCGAAGTGTTCCTGCCCGGCAATCCAGAACGCGGCTGTCTAGAGACTCTCTGCTGACGTCTCGCAAGCTTTGTCCACCATGGCCCAGACTCAGCCGAGAGAAGGGTCTTTCAACCCTTCTTCCCCTCATTCCTCGGTCGGAGGTGCAGATTCGTACAAGCATGATGGAACCCCGGACACCCGCCTCACTGCCTTCTCTCCCGAAGAGAACTCGGCCAAGTCGGCCAAGCTGATCAAGGCCATCACCTCGAGCCCATCGGACGGCGGCCAAGCCCTCTACCCTACCCAGCAGCCTCCCGTCTCCACCCCTTTCCGCAATGGCCCGGCTCAGCTGGAGAAAGATCCTTTTGTTTCCACCAACACGCCCGTCCGCAAGCAGGAGCAGAAGCTCTCGGCAACAGCTTCCGCCTTCCGCCCTTTCGCGGCGCCCTTGGTCGCTCAAGGCTCCGCCGACTCGACGGCTGGCACCGCCTCCAAGACCCCAAGCCGCGTCACTCCCCAGCACGTCCTCCCTGTCTCCCCTATTCTCAGCACAGACCTGCACTACTCTCGCTGCCTGGTCGTGTCGTCGCCGACCCAGCCGGTCACCCTAGCTGGTGTTGAGCTTCTGCTGTCGGTGAGTGCTCCTGGAATGGCCGCTGCATCGTCAAGATCACCCACATAAATTCTAACTCCACATACAGAAACTCGAGGACCACGGACTGCCGTGCCAGGGAACCAGGCATGTCGTCGCCAAAGGCCAGGTTTCGTACATCCGATTCTCCAACATCCGAGATGCCTGCTTGGTTCATCGCAACATTCTCTTGGGCGACGCCACCTGGATCGCTGCCTTTGTGTCCCCTACAGAGTTCGCTCAGGTATGAGTCTAATCCTCCAGTATGGCACGACCTTGTGTCTTCTGCGCCATAAAGAAGCTCCTATTAACGTCACGCTCTGTCCAGGTCACTCAGAGAAACATCCATACTCCCAGCAACTACGAGGGCCAGCTCACTGTGTTCGCCACTGCTGGCGAAGGCGCGGAGAAGAACGAGTTGCGTGTGGAGTCGGTTGCCCTTAGGCTGCTCTGCGCGGAGGGGGACATCTTCGCTTTGCAAAAGGTGTCCAATTCCGAGCCGGGCACATTTGAGGCGATTCTCGAGTACGCCGACATCAACGTCTCTCTTGCCGCTGTATCCAAATACAACGGAGCCATCATCGAGGTGAGAGAATCTGTATGCCCACTCCCAGCTTCTTGGACATACTTTTAACAACCTCGTCTAGGGAGTCACCATTGTCGTGTCTTTCCACAAGGGCAGCTCTCATGCTGGGGTCGCGACACCCATTGTCACCCCACTCGCAACTCCAGTGAGGCAACCTTCATTCCATGACTATGGCGGCGACAATTTCCAGGGAGCCCCACTGGTCAAGACGCCGCAGTCGGCCTCCTCGATGGGCACTCCGGCCCAGCCTGTCACACCCCATGTCGGTCTTCCACTTAGCCCACAGTACCCTCTGTTCCACCCTCTTGTGTTCAGGCAGCTCCCGATGCCAAGCCCCTACACGCTCAATCGGATCTCGTCACAGAGTCCTCCGGTATCGAGTGTGTCCAGTTACCAATGCCTCACCCCGCTGTACAGCAGCCCAGTGTCCTCTCATGCCGTTGTCCCCCCTCAGCATGATCTTACCTCGCCGAGGCAGATGCAAGGACTTGCCCGACACGATGGCCGCCGCCAGAATGCCATGCGGGTGAACAGGTCATCCTACTACAATGCGGCCGGTCATCACAATCATGTCGATGTGAATCGGATCCGAGAGGGCATTGATGTTCGCACGACGGTACGTATTGTCGACGCACCCATTCGGTTCTCGTGGCTCATAATTGTGATAGATCATGCTGCGCAACATCCCCAACAAGGTCGACCAGGCAATGTTGAAGCGTATTGTCGACGAGTCGAGTTGGGGCAAATACGACTTTATGTATCTGCGCATCGACTTCGCCAACGACTGCAAGTAAGTTGTCACTCTGCCCCAGCAATTTCACGTCTCGTTCCTAACAGGTGTTTGTTCTAGTGTCGGCTATGCGTTCATCAACTTCGTCGATGTAAGTTTTGGTCAACTTCCGGCTCTGGGAATATGATCGAGAACATCTTTGCTAACAAACGTTCTACATCGATAGCCCCTGGACATCATTGACGTTAGCCGCCCTTATACCTCCATGTCGACTTCCTTGCGCTGTAGTGCTGTTGTTGACATCCGAAAACTTGCAGTTTGTCAATGCTCGCGGAAACCAACGCTGGTGCGTGTATCTGCTTGTGAGCCTCAAAGTTATGTCAGGAGCTGACCTTCGCGTGCCGATCTAGGAACTGCTTCAAGAGCGACAAGGTTGCGGAGATATCCTATGCCAGTAAGTACCAAATGTTTGGTCCGTTCTTTTGCTGCAGTGCTAACAGTCAGCCGTCAGCCATCCAAGGCAAGGATTGTCTGGTGCAGAAGTTCCGCAACAGCTCGGTCATGCTGGAGGCCGCTCACTACAGGCCCAAGGTATGTGGTTCATACTTCGCCTTCAGCCGCCAACTCTGGAATCACTGACCAGTCATGACAGCTCTACTTCACTTCCAACGGTCCAGTGCCTGAGATGGCTGGAGAGGAGGAGCCGTTCCCGGACCCAGACAACCAGTCCAAGATGAAGAGGAGCTGCGAGAATGCAGAGCACGTCGGTATGTGCATCTCTCGAAAGCCAGCCTCAGTTCTCCTCGCTAACATATGCGCAGGACTCTTCACTCCGAACGCAGGCCAGCATTTCCGTGACGAGCAGCGTCGCCGCCGCTCTCAGTACGATCGCGGAACCAGACTGGCGGCGCTTGAGGAGTACGACCTTGAGAAATCGATGCAAACATCAATGCAGCAGCTCTACGTGAACCAGTAACTCGCACCCAGGGAGACTCTGCTCGAATCACCATGTTCAACGACTCGACCCGGCGGCTCACGCAAGCCACCCTGCCTCGAGGCTTTCTTGAAGATCAGCATTTGGTACCAGATACGGCGCTTAGTTATCCTTCGATTCCATAATCTTTAGCTTTCTGCCCTTTCTGTCTTTCGTACACTCTTGCAATTCTGATGTCCACGCGACCCGTGCGACTCGAGTGAAAAACAAGCAAAAAAAAGGAGAAAAAGAAGGGAAAGAAAAGAGGAAAAAAAAGACCAAAGCACTCGGTCCTTCGACCGCCGATTGCATGCTAATCACGGGCGGTCCGACAAGTCACAGCAGCTGCCTATCCATCAACAATCATTCTCACACACTTGTCAGATACCCTGACTGTTTGCCACTATTTTCTTTGTCCTTCTCATTTTCCCTTCTTTCTTGACCACGTTGGCCGTACGGATGTGCTGGCTGGAAGTGTCGTGACACATTGGGCTATGCCAAGAAGATATGCTGTTGAGAGCTTGGCGGTCTGGATGTTCCCACGGAAGGTCCGCCGTATACAAGTTGCGGGCGCATACATTGACAATAATCAGGGAGTTGTGCGGGTACATGTAACTAGATCTTTGCTCCAGAGCCAGGCTTCTTTGCAGTCTCTTTTAGATGACGGGATTCGAGTCGGTTACGCTCGATATGTTTAATGTGCAGCGTCATCACTGCGAGCAAGATTTTAGCCAGCATAGTCCTGCGATACTCGCCGTCTCTTGTCGTTATTTTCCTCAGGCGTGAGGCTGCGGCAAAGCAGAGTTGTGATAAGAAGCGTGCCTGTTGGAGCCGTCATGGGGCACCCCCCATGGTACCTCGACGTCGCCAGCTACCGGGAGTGAACGCTTGCTTCGATTATTTCTCCCACCTGTGCCCGATTAGCACTACACGTGGACTCGGGTGAAGTGGTCTGTCGCCACGTCGGCATCCGATGGTTCTGCGCTGGCCGCTGGGGGCCCAATGCACGCGGTGGCCAGCCACAAGCAGGCAGTCCAGCTATATGAAGAAGAGCGGGAGACAGCGACGGCAGCCGTTCGTGGCCAACAAGGAGGGTGTCTATGGACGCACTCAGGTCAGCGGCCCTGTACCTGCACGAGGGCCTGCGCATATGGAGGGCTACGCTGCCTTAAAGGGAAGAGAATTATATCTATTTACCTTGGGGAAGATGCGTGTACGGGATGTAACGTTCAGCTTTTGATAATGAAGAACAGGTGTGTGAGTTAGGGTGGGCAAAAAAAAAGTAGCTCTAATCTCGAGTTACTACGGGAAATTGCTAGAATGGAAACTACAGGTACCGCGCGGCAGGGAGTAGAATGCAACATGCAAGTAGGGCAAAACCGGTTTTTCTCTTCCGTTATCAAATTCCTTGCTCAAAAACCGCCACCCGCTATGCGTATGCGATGCATGCAGAAACAAGAATAAGCAGTGAAAAAGAAAAGATAAGACAGAATGATCAGTCGTCTAGGGGTATATATATAATTCAAGGGAAGAATTGAGTCCGCCTTGCACGTCGGGTCACGGGTCCTCGGGCAGGGCAGGTAACGGCTTGCGTGAATCCGCAAACTGAGACATGCCGGTCCGCGTCAGGGGCGGGCCGGATTCTTGGTCGTGGCCGAATCCATTAGCCGGACTCGAGTCCTGAACCACCGCGGCGACCTCGCTCTCCTCTCGCCTGCCAGGAGCAGCGACCTCCTCCTCCTCCTCTTCTGGTGGAGGCGTGTTCTCTTGGAGTCTGACCTCGGGCTGGACGGCAGCGGCAGGGAGGACGCCCTCGCTGCTGGATAGCGACTCGGCTGACGTGTCGCCGCCCCTGTCGCCGTCCGGCTTGTGCAGTGTCTCGAAGCTGGACGTGTCGTCAAAAAAGCTGCTGGCGCCGCTCTCGTCGACCACGTGGATGGACGGGTTGGTGTCTCGGCGGCGGCAGTCATCGTCACCGTCACCGTCACCGTCGTCACCGTATTCGGACGTGGGCGTCAGGGGCAGCGTCTTGTCCGAGTAGGCGATGCTGTGGAGGCGGATGTGGGCGGGGGTGCCGCGGGGCCCACGTGGGGTGCTGGGATCGTGCCGCCCCGGAGTGCTCCCGCGTCTCGGTGGCGACGGCGACGGCGAGGGAAGCGGCGAGTCGTCGGTACCTCCGCGCATGGGGGTCATGCCGGCCGACGGCGGCGGTGACGTGGGCCAAGCGGTCCACGGGCGGTAGGCGGACGAGGCGACAAAGGTCGAGGACGAGGACGCGGCGGGCCCGGCGAAGCCGCGGGAGAAGACTATGAGCCCGAGACAGGCCAGCAGGAGGAGGGACTGCAGGATGGCCATGCGCTTCTGGAAGACGACCTCGTCGGCAAGCACGTTGAGGCGGGAGCTCAGCGCGACGATCTCGCGCTGCGACTGGTCGCGCTGGGACTCGAGGGCGATGACGGTGCTCTGCCAGATCTGGTCGTACTGCTGGCGGACGCTGCGCAGCTCGGCCAGGACGGTGCGGTTGAGGCCGTCGAGGAAGGCGTCGACGCGCGAGATCTGCTTGCGCTCCATCTTGGTGAGGGCCTCCTGCAGGAACCGGGATTGGTCCTCGATGTACTGCAGCGATAGCGACGTGTTGGACTCGAGCAGCTGCAGCCGCTTGGCCACTGTCTTAAAGAAGCTCTCCTGGACGGTCGGAGAAGCGGCGGCGGCGCCCGTGTTGGTGCCGGTCCGGTTCCTAGACGACGACGGCGCCACGCTCGAGGCCTTCCCCTGCGCCGAGGCCCTGTTAGTCGCCTGCGACGACGGTTTGGACACCGAGGTAGGGGCTTTGGCCTGGCCCGAGTGCGGAGACTCTGGCCGTGCGCGGTGGGTGGCCGGGCTCGGCTGTGAGGCGTCTTTTGGCCTCTGTGATGATGATTGCGGTGATGAAGGCTGAGATTGTGACGAGGAGGATGCTGGGTCTGGGTAGGACGATGCTGCAGGGTCGGCAAGTGATGCGTTCGCCAGTGGCGAAGAGTTCTCCCTGGAGAGAGAGTCGGCCGAGGTCGATGCCGGCACGGAAAAAGGGTAGTACGTATCCGCAGGGTCGTGACCACCAACAGATGCTTGATGGGGCGATGCCGAGCGAGAGCGCTGCTCGTCGGTAGCCATGTTCCGTCCCACCGTTTGTGTTGGTACCTCACAGACGTCCCCGGGTGCGAACTCGTAGAAGGCGGGGCGCCAGGGCGAGAGTCCCACCTCGGTGATGACGGCCGGGGTGGCCGCGGTAGTGGCGTCGGCAACAGACCCGCGCGGACTTGGCGGCTGCGGCTCTTGCTCCGACGTAGGCGACACCCTCTCCTGCTGCTCCTCCTGCGCATTGGGCTCTGCCGGCTCGGGCTGGTGGTCATGAGGCTCCGACTCGATGAGCCCCTCGTCGTCATCGTCGCGGCCGCCCTCGGCCTCCTTCCACGAGTCGATCATGCGGGTGCCGTGGACGCGCACGAGGGAGATGGGGCAGTAGTACTCGGTGCCGTAGTGTGTCAGGAACTCGATGCGCATGTACTTTGCCCAGATCTGCGGGTTCTCGACCAGAAAGGCCTGGATGTCGCGCTGGTTCCGGGCCTCAAAGGTGCCAAGGTCCGTCCACTTCTCGAGCTTGACGGGGTAGCGGTCGCTGACGCTGACGCGAAAGGTGCGGACCATGCTCGAGAAGAACTCAAAGTTGGCCAGGACGACCGTGTCGACGAGGATATCGTCGCTCAGCTCGATGATGACGAACTTGTTCTTCTGTGCGCACTCGAGCAGCATGTACGAGTCCTTGTTCTCGACCAGGATGGCCTTTGCGTTCTTTGCGCGCGGGCCCGTCTTAAGCACGGCGGCGCCGGCGTCGAACGAGGCGTACGAGAACCGCTCCTTGCACGTCTTGCCGGCGTCCTTGCTGCGCGTGTACTGGGCCGCGCCCGTGCCGTCCCCCTCGTACAGCTGCACGTCCTCGTCGGCGCCGTGCGTCCCCTGTGGCTGCTGCTCGTACTCGGTGGCCGACGACGCACCGCCGCGGCCGCCCGACGCCGTGATCTCCGAGACCTTCTCCGAGAGGGCGTCGAAGTCGAGGTTGATCTCGCCGTCGTCGCCGATGCTGTCGAGGTCGTTGTGGGCGGATGCGTAGTCGTCCCGGTCGCGCTCGTGATGTTTCCTCGCCTTGAGGTCGGCGGGGTCCTGCCCGGCCTTCTTCAGCTGCAGCTCCTTCCACTCCTCGAAGGACATGAAGGAGCTGGTGGCCAGGTCGTGGTGGTCCGCGGCGGCATCGTCGCGCCGCCTCTTCTCCTCGTGGAGGCGGGCATCGCCCGGGCTCTCGGTGGCGGTGGCGTCGGGGACGGCCGCAGAAGGCGGCGACGGGGCGTCTCCGGCGGGGAGGGGCGTGGCCGCGGTGGCAGACCAGGCGGTGCGCAGACACTGCTGGGGCAGGGAGTGTGTGATGTAGTTAACCGTCCTCGCCTCACACGACCCGGCGTGGTGGTCGCGGGCGAGGCATGGCTGGGGCAGCAGGCCGCACGCGGCGGTCAGATAGAGTAGAGTGCGGCCCGCGGCCTGCAGCTGCATCGTGGGTGCCCAGGCCCTGGTGGCTTCAGCGGGGTGGTGCGGCGGGTGGTGGTTGGTCCATAGCCAACCGCGGGGAGGGCACGACGAGGAGGCGGGCACGTGGCGACGGGAACGGCGAGCCGGAAACAACAGGGCTAGGGGCTAGAAACAGAAAGGGCATAGAGCAGAGCAGGTTAAGCGGCCATCAATGACCTTTTGAAGCAAGTCAATTGCCCAAGGCAATGTTGTGGTGATGCGAGTTGGGCGCTGTGGAGTGGGCGGGTTAGGTCGGTGCTAAAATCTTGCCAGCTTGCTGCCCGCCTGTCTGACATCACTTGGTGAGCTGCGTGGCTTGACCGCCGCCGGCCACCTTTCTTTTTTTCTTTTTTTCCCTGCAAATTCAATTCCTTGTCAGTACTAGGTGGTCAGTTGACGCATGCAGGGCCCGCAGCAAGGGTCCCGCCCGTTCTGTCCACAGCCTGGAGTCTTCACTGACAGGCCCGGGCCCCACATCGCCTAATGAATGCAGCAACTGATCTTTGACAACATTCAAGCCAATCCCGTCCTCTGCTAGGCCCAGCCATCCGATGCTCTCCATTCCTTCAGTTCGTGCGAGTAAACCGTGATGTGCCTCGCAACAACCCCCTCCCACTCGACAACTGAGAGCTGCAGTTCCACCCAGCGTCAGTAGGCGAGCGGGGCAAGGCATGGATGGGGCCGACCGTACTGACATCTTCAACGTCCGTCCTCAGCGCCTCGCGCGTCTCCACTGTCCACTGGTTTCCGTCGTGGGCCGGAGCCGCCCTGACAATGGCTCGATACTTGATCCCTGGGAAACAGCATGTCAGTCAGTGCGCATAAGTCGCTCTTTGACATGCGTGTTGCGGTCCTGAAACAGGAAACGGCCCTCCTACGCACATATTCTTGGAGACACTATGTGTTTTCTAAAGTCAGTATTATTGCTCGTATCGAACCGATGCTGGACATTACTAGGCAGCTGTGTGTATGCTTGTCGAACGAGCTGGAGACGACTCACGCCCCAAGTAACCCTCGATCTTATCCCCCACTTTAAACTCGTTTGCCATTGCGTCGGGCTATCAACTGTGCGACTCGTCGGGTGCGTGGTGTGATTAGGATCTGGGCGCTATGAATCCTTCTCGAATACCGTCGGGCCGGGTTTCCGCTCGGCATAAAGGCGTACTCTTATGTACGAGGACCTAAATATCAGGGTATTCCTTGGGCATCGGCGCTTGAAATACTTGGCGTCCACATACAATTGCAAAAAAAAGGTTGAGTGAATGGGCGACAGGTGGTGGGTAGAACAGGAAGAACGACATGGTGGTGCGTAACACGATCACACCCTGTGGGTGGTGCCGGAAGCCCCTCGCCTATACACCAGCCAAACCCTTTTTTCTTCGTTTTACTTTGGAGAACAGCCTCCTCCGGCCCGCGAGTGTTAGTCACTACCTTGGGTACCCGCCTCCGCCTCACTGTCGGCTCTTGTACTGGCCCGAGTGTTCACATTGCTTGGCAATCTAAGCGAGTGAATGCAAGACTGAAGCACAATCACGCGAGGTAAGCGGCAGTGAATGCGCAAAGAAAGAAAAAGTCACTAAGTGGGTTTCCAACATGCTGCTAGATACACTTTCGTCTTCGTTCAGCATACAAAACCGGGAGCGAGCCAAGCAATTCGTTGGGCGGCATTGAGCACTCCCTCCCTCTGGTCTATACTCTATAAAATGGAGGCCGCATCTGCCCCAGGGCTCGTCGCCCCGTCGCGGCCTTCTTCTTCGTCACCCCTGAGCAGGCCCCTCTGCTCGCCGTCGCCGTCCTCGCGCGTGATGCCCGTCTCAACGCCGGCGTCGCGCGGCAGCCTGCTGGTCCTGCGCGTCTCCTCGGCGCCATTGAGCACGTACCAGACGTCCTTCTTGGTCAGGAGCCCCTGGAGGGCGCCGCGGTCGCTGAAGAGGACGTAGCGGAGCCCCAGCTTCTGGAAGTAGCTGACGGCCAGGTGCAGGCTGGAGCGCGACGACAGCGTGATGGGCGTCTGGTCCATCCACGGCCTCAGGTCCAGCGTCGTGCGCGGGTCCGCCATGGGCTGGTGGGAGAAGAACGCCTCGGTCTCTGCCGGCAGAGACCGAGGCGGCTCCGTCGACGTGTGCAGGTTGTACGCCAGCTCCGCCCGCGATATGTAGCCCAGCAGGATCGCGTCGCGCGGGTCCGACACGACGGGGAACCCGCGGTACGGGTGCGTGTCCAGGATCCGCTGCAGGCTGCCGATGGTGTGGCCCGCCGCCGTGAGCACCACGAGGTCCTCGATCCGCGTCATGATCTGCGACGCCGGTATGTCGGGGATGAAGGTCTCCTCGCTGTTGT
Source organism: Magnaporthiopsis incrustans (assembly GCA_003049425.1). Taxonomy (NCBI): domain Eukaryota; kingdom Fungi; phylum Ascomycota; class Sordariomycetes; order Magnaporthales; family Magnaporthaceae; genus Magnaporthiopsis; species Magnaporthiopsis incrustans. Next base: position 16,876 of record PYSR01000169.1, on the reverse strand, counting down.
CGATGTAAGGGTACTCGTTGAAGTGGATCCAAGACTCGTAGATGCCGCGCCGCGAGAAGGCGTCCCCCACCCACTTGGAGAGCATGACGGCGACCATGATAGGGAGCACGTACGTCAAAGCACCCGTGAGTTCAAACATGATGACTACAATCGACACCGTCATCCTGGTCACCCCCGCAAGCGTCGCGGCCGCACCGACGATGGCGTACGTGCCCGGGGTGACGCAGGGGATGTCCGGCTCGCAGGACTGGAAGGGCAGGAAGGTGGGGTGGTTGTGCTGCCAAATCTCCATGACGATCCCGACCGCCCTGCCGGTGAGGGCGCCGATAGCCATGGACGGGAGGATGATGCCGGCGGGGATCTGCAGCCCGAATGTGATTGCTGCCAGCAGAAAGCCGAGCAGGGCAGCAAAGAGCAGGAGCACGATGGTGGCGGCAGAGGCCGAGCCTGTTTTGCAGAGGCCGAACTGGTCGTCGAGGATCTTGGAGCACTCCATGAACAAGGACGACACGAGCTCCGAGTTCTGTGCTCGCATGTAAAGGTTGGGGTAGTTGACGAGAGCCGTCAACAGCGCCACGAAGAGAACTTGTGTGGTCGGTGTTGGTAGCCAGGCTGTCGTCTTCTTCCACCGGGCGACCTTCATGTTGGCCTTGATGAAGAGGCCCCCGTATATTCCCTGTAGATGCAGACGCCGTTGTCAGCCCGTGGTATTGGCGTGGGTAGAGAGCCGGCAGCGCTTACCCCTATTATCCCAAGAAAGGCAAACGGAACCAGCTCAAAGGCATGCCAACCCGAGCTGTACTTGACCTGGTACATGACCAGCTTCCCTGACCGGAACGGGTCGAGAGCCTGAAGCGTAACGGCAGCGGTCATGGCACACACGAAACTCTGCCACATGGTTTTGTCGGGGAAGTAGTACGAGAGTTGCTGCGCCGGGTCAGTGACGGAATCCAGATACCACTGCAGGTGCAAGCATTTGCTCACCCACCTCGAGACTGAACAGGACACCACCGATCGGCGAGCCAAACGCGACCGATATGCCTGATGCGGCCGCCGCAGACAGCACCTCGCGCTTCCGGGCCTCATTTTGACTGATATTGGCAAAAGGCTTGCTGAGAATATTTGCACAGCAGCAGGCAACGTGGACCAGGGGGCCTTCTTTGCCAAGCCACATGCCAGACGCAACAGCAAGACACTGTAAGAGAGGTGGGATCGTCAACAAAAGCAGAGCTTATCGCGTGTATGCCGTGTGTGGCGCATGATATGCCGCTTACCAGCCCAAGGGACTTTGTCACCAGGGTCCAAGTGCCTAGCAGTCTCCTGATGACGAAGCCACCTAGTACTGTTTTTATTTCGGGAATACCACTATGCTTGGCATACATAGAGTATTCTCTGACAAGCATATGCGCGCAAAGCGCAAAGGCGGACTAGGCGACGCTGGTGTCAGTCAGGATCGCGAAAAAGGAGTCACAGCATGGTGTGGGCAGGCGTGCTGTGCCAGGTGTCAGAGCGCTAGACCGCCATACGCACCGAGAACAGCAGGAAGAAAAAGTATTCAATGAACCACTTTCCGCCAGCCGAGCCGATGCCCAGGGCGGCGGCCCAGGGCCTCCAGCCGACGCACTTGGACCACTCGTCGTAGCCGAAGCAGCAGAAGCCCTTGTTCAGGTAGAAGGCGCCGCCGTCGGGCCCCGCGGTGCAGTAGCCCGTCTTGAGGTCGCCGAGCCAGTCGGTGGTGACGTCGATGGCGGCCGCGACGGCGCCGACGGCCATGCCTGTGACGACCAGTATCACCCAGGCCTGGCTGGCGTCCAGCAGCTGCGGCACGTAACCGAGCAGCCCCGAGGCCTGCGACGAGAGCACCCGCAGGCGCTGGCGCTCCTTTGTGTACTCGAAGATCCAGTCGATGGCCGTCAGGTCCTCGTACCCGACCCGGCGCCCGGGCCCCTCGACGGCCCAGTGGTCGTGGGACCCCAGCATACCGGCGTCCTTGGGCCCGCCACCGCCGCCGCCGCCGCCGCCCCTACCGCGGTCGCGCGGGGAGCGGAAGCCTCCCCCGATCGGGCTGCTGGCGCTGCTCGAGGAGGATGCAGCGCCCAGGCCAGACAGGCCGGGGATGAGGCGCGACGGCTGCGAGAACATGCCGCCCCCTCCTTGTTGTTGTTGTGGCTGCTGCTGCTGCTGCTGCCTGCGCCGGAAGGATATAGGCTCGTCTATGGTCTCGCGCGGCGGGTCGTCGGCTGGGATGGGGGTGTCGTCGACCAGGAGCTCGATGTCGTCTGCGGCAGTCGCCCGCCCGCGGGGGTGCGCTGCACTTCTGGGACCGGCATTCAGGGTACGGGGCCGGTCCATCGTGAGCTATGGTCCATCTTCAGTGCGGACTATCGGGGTGGGATCGGCGGCGTTGTTTGCGTTGGTTGACGGTGCTGGGTGCGCCGGCTCGAGCAGTAGCGTGTTTTTGAGGCTCGAATCGCGGTTCAGCCTATTCGGGACAGCAAGCGGCGGGCCCATGTCACCTCGAGAACAGCTCGAGCTGGCGCCGACCCAGTATGGGATGCGTTTGACACAGTGGTCGGCGGTCAGCATGCAGTCAATTGTTGGCTAGTCGAAAGATTCCATACAGTGCGAACATAAGTCTTCCTTGCACCATATGGAAGCTGACGTCGATCGCATCAAATCCTTGAATCAGACCAAAAGTTGTGTGTGATGCCCTTTCGGGAAATCGAGTCAACAGACGTCCAAATAGACTATACCAGCTTCGACACCGACTTTTTTTTTTTTTTTGTTTCTGTCCGTCCCTTCTCCAAACTATCCCCTCAACCCAATAAATCTCTCGACATGGCCAGTTCTCCCTCGCCACAGGGCACGGAGAGCCTTCTGCCTGGCGAAGCAGAAAACTCGTCGACAGGCACGGGCACGGACGCAGCGCAGGCTCCTGTGCAGCGTATACAGCAGCTTCTCGAAGCCAAGGACGACACATCGAGGTTTGTCGGGCTTGCACTTCTCAAATCGGTGCTTGACAATACTCCCGAGATCAGGCAGGATGAAGAGACGGTTTGTCGGCTGTGGGAGTCTATCCCCACCAAGTTCCTCGACCGGCTCCTCCGAACGGGCACCACGGCCTCGCAGAAGGATGCCAAGGAAATGTTGGATCTAGCCGTCTCCGTAGTCCATACGTTCACGCTTCTCTTACCAGAAGAGCAGAGGCGTGACGTCAGGCTTCTGGGAAGGATCCCATTGCTTACCAGTGCCCTGCTCCCGAGGTGAGGCTATTCCTCAGAAAGATTCCTATTCTCTATTTGCTCAGAATTCTCACCAGATCCACACCTCTACAGCTCCGAGGAGACAACACTGCTCATCCTGCAGGCTCTCGTGGTGCTCGTCAGCTACCCCGAGGGCGCCCAAGTGTTCGTCCGTCTCCAGGACATAAGCAGCCTCGTTGAGAATGCGCCCTCCCAGCACTTGGCCCTGGAGGTGCTCTCGTACGCCTTTCTCAACTCGGCGGCCGCCACAGAGGACAGGAAAGAACTCTCTTCCAGGATTGAACAGATGGTATCTTCCCTTATAGCCTCATATACTGGTACAGATGCTGTGACCCTCCTTGAGTTTTTGGCCGATTTCCTGCGGCGGCTGGACAAAGATGTGAGTCCACTACAAATGTCTCTGTTCGGTCCTCCGTGTCAGCCTGGTCCAAGGGCTGACTTTGCGGTTTCTCGTCTTCTCTTGTTCATTGCCCGCAAGACAGCTTCTTCCACAAAACCCGCCGTGGCTCACCACGCTTGTGGACTACATCGGGGGCCTCATCTCCAGTCGTCCTACTCAGGCAGCCAGGTCTGCATATGTAAACCTGGCGGCCACACTTCTGCAGGCATACCCCGTACAAATGCCATGCCTTCTCTTTTCTGGTACCCAAACTGTGGGCGACAAGCCTGCCTCATACCTGCTCATAAACTTGCTCCTCATCGACCTTCGTTCGTCGTTCCCCTCGCTGCTCGAGCAGCTCAATTCGCCCGGATATCAAGCCACAGCGCGCCGGCTCGCATCTGACTTCGATGTGGTGTCTTGCTTCATTGGCTATCTCATGAGGTTCGTGGACGACGACATTCCCGAGTCTGGCCCCGGCCACGGGTTTTCAATGCCGCCCGATCTGCTCCTCAAGATCAGGAAAGCCATGTCCGAGACGTTCTCCGTCGCCGTGGAGTTCCTGCGCGACCGGTGGGACGCCTCCGTGGCCGGCGCAATGGGCTTGCATCCAGACGCCCGCGTGGGCGAGGCCAAGACTTCACAGGGCGCACACTTCACCATCTCGTGGGACTCGATCGACCACAAAGTCAACGAAGACCCGCTGGTGCTCGCCTGCATTAGGTGTCTTGCCATATGGCTCAGGGAGGACGACAACGAAACTTTGCGGAAAGAGGCTGCGGGGCTGTGCGACATGTTTACAGAGCTCTACAAGGCTAGCGTGACTAGCAGCAGTGTACTCGACTTCCGCCGCCCGGTCCTGGTGGCCTTGGAGGGAATCACCGTCTCGGAAGAAGGACCCGAGAACCTCCTGAACCACGACGGCTGGAGGACCCTCGTCGATGATCTTGTCGCCGTGGGCGCCTCAGGCAAGAGCGACGACGAGGATTTCTCCAGGGGCATCGAGATCGTCCGGATTTTACTCCCCATTGTCGAGAACGAGCGTCCGGGGAGCAAGGAGGAGTGGCTTGATGCGGCAACGGCCATCGCCGCCTGGGATGTGCTAGAAGGTGGGCAGACTCTACATGCAATGGAGTTCCGGGTGGCGGCTTTGCAACTAGTCACCAGCGTTCTTGCGGGTGCACACCCAAGTGTGCGGAAGCGCTACAGGCATACAATTGGTGCCATCAGGGGCCTGGCATCTCGACTCGACGCGCAGGTAGGCAGCTCGAAGGCCGATTTGGGCGAACCACTCCAGGACGTCATCGACACGCTTGCTAGGCTGGGTTAGGCCCAATGACTGCGTGCGTTGGGATCAAGCAAACGTGTGCGGGTGTGGAGCTGGACATTGCACAGCGTGGGGGCCTGTGTCAGTACATGCGCTGCTCAGGAGTAGACGCAGGCAGGAGTCACAGAGCCAATGCACACTCCGACCTTCAACCTCATGCTTGCTATGCGCGAGATGGCACGTGGTCCAGGCCCGTTGCATGTCCGCTTATTCCTCTGAAGTATTGAGTGTAAGCTCTTCCGGACCTCGTGGCGCAGGGTCATGGTGTCGGGACGGAAAAAAAAAAACCGAGGGAGAGAAGAGGCGAAAAAATGCAGACAAAAGCGTGCATAAATGGTGTGATGTCAGACAGTGTTCCAAGCTTGTATATGAGCCTGCGTATAATATTAGACGAACTCGGTCCCTTACAGACCGAGCGTACATGCATGTTGTCGCTGGCGTCGACAGGCGTTCAAGCTGCAGGACAAGAGGGTGGGCAAAAAAAAGCAAAAGACGTGTCGGGAGAGGCTTGGGCTTGCATGCAGGCCGGCCGCCCGGTCATTGTTCCACAAGCCAAGCGTCCGTTTTGGGAGTGGAGGCGGCTGGAGAAGCGAACAAAGGCAACAACAAGGCTACCTCGATAAAATCTCCTGCCAGTGTAGCGGCCGGCGGTCGCCGCCGTCGGTCGGCAGCCGTCTGAGGGCGGCGCAGACCATGCGCGATGCCGGCGCAGTTAATGGCGTCGAGGGCGGGCTGTTCCACGTACGAGAAGTGAAATCAAAAGGGCTCGCTAGCTGAGGGGTAACACGGGCGCACAAAAGGCAGGCATGGCGCGTCTGGAAAAGCGATGTTTGCTGCGAGGAGCCGTTTGGGCGGCTTGGGAGAAATCTTCTGGACGGCTGTTGTCCTGTCCTGCCAGGCCTTGGTTTCTTTTTTTTTTCCTCCCTAATCCCGTTCGTCGTCTCGTCCGGCAAGCCACATCTCGCCGAAGCCGATACGGTGGGCTCCCACCTGGGCTCTGTCCATGCAGCCCTGTCCAGGGAGACGGATGGCGGTTGGTTGGTTGGCTGGCTGGCTGGCTGGCTGGGTGCTTTCACAAGGGAGCGTGGGAGAGGACGGCTTTTGGCCCCTAAAATGCGGCCCGCCCCCTCTTCCAAGCCCACAGCTGCAGGGAGGGACGTGATGGTGTGCAACGCTTCTGCAGCGAGACGGGGGACCCACAAGCCACCTCAGTCGTTGATGGACTGCCCGGATCGATAAGCACAGGACAGGACAGGGCAGGGCAGGGCAGGGTAGGGAGTCGGACGGGCGGATGGAATGGGCAGACAGGACAAAAGCCCGATGTCCAAACCTTGTTGCCGCCGAGCCTCGCCGCACATGCCAGCATCAAAGCAAAAGCAAGCCTGCTCGAGGCTGCTGCGGGTGGAAAGAAGTGGGCTGTCGTCATAATCGGACTCGGTGGTGCGCGCCCATCCTCATTTCTTTTTTCTTTCTTTTTCTTTTCAGAGGAATAGCAAATTTCACCCTGAGTCGGTGGCAACAACGTTGGCCGCACCGGCAGCTTTGGTGGAATTGGCTCCTTCTCCAGTGCCACCTCCTTGACCGATCCCACGTTTTTCATGCTGCTGTTTTTAGTTGATCATAAGCAAGTGTTGAGAGCAGAGAGTGGCAGCTGCCGAGCCTCTTTTTCCTGCACCTCCGTCGAAGCGTCGCTGCATGTTCTGGCGCGGCAACTAACTGTGCAGAGCACGCCGCACCCAAGGCCGATCTCCGAACCGGCTTTACTCGCCAGTCTAGGCACCTACCCACCTAGGCTAGAAGCACTCGCTCAGGGCCGGGATTCGGTGCCGGCTGGTGAGTTTTTGGGAATACTGGCGTGCCAAGCTGAGGACGGCGCCTATATGTAGATTCAAGCGCAGATCCCGTCGTTTCCGAAAAGGGAGAAAGCGGTGTGGTAATTCGGACCAGGCTAGTGGAGGACCGGCTCAAAATGTTGGAGGATCCGAAACGGCAGCGGCCAGACTCGGTCGAGCGCAGCAGCAACAGCAGGGCGTCTCCAACGTCTAGTCGCTATCGTTGATGTTTGTAGAGGGCGCTAGCCAGCGTGCGTTCAATGTCGTATGGAGCCTTCCCCCATCGCCTGACGTGGCCCGCAGCCACGGAAACGCCGCCTCGACCAAGCGTGCAGGAATCTGCACATGCACCGAGGCCCGTCTGCCTGCTACATACCACCTAGGCATGCCTGCTTGCCCGCATTCGTATGCATATATCGGAAGAGCGGAAGTCGGAGAACCCTAGATCCTCCTGTAAAGTCCTGCCAATCCATCGAGGATGGATGCTTGGTGCATTGTAAACACGCCCGAAGCACACGCCTCCTCACTGCGTGCGTAGCATGTGACCGTTCGGGCCATGCTACGACGAGGTCAAGGAAGAGGCAGCCCTGGTGTGGTCATTGCCGGGTACCTAAGTACCTAGGTAGGTTGGTACCTGCCTAGGCAACCCAGGTACTGTACCTATTTGCTGGCTAGCGCCGGGTTCCCTCGCCTCACCAAGGACCAGGCTTGCTCAGGTAAATGGTGAATGGATCCTGTGCCGCCCAGGGGAAGAGGCGTGCATATCGTGATAGGCACCTGGCATGTCAGGACAAGGTTGAGGGATCTGGAACAAAAAGGTTCAAGAAAAAGAAAGAAAAAATTTGCAAATGGCTGGGACTTGATTGCATGTGCATGGCACAGCACAGCACAGAACAGCCCGCGCAACCAGCAAATATCCACGCTACCAGCCAGAGCGACGGCACGGTACCAGTGGCACACCTAGAGTCACCTCGATTGGTACCTCAATTCAGGCGGTAGCTTCACCTCAACGGGACCCATTCTCACCTAGCCGCTACGTCAGGGAGCGAGGTAACTGGCGGGCGCGCTGTTAGCACAAAAGGTCGTCCTGTGGGCCGCCGGCAGAAGTCGGCTGACGCCATTGCTCGCAGTGATTGGCCAGGTGCAGCCAGCGGCACGGTGGCATTCTCCCAGGCGCGGTACTGCCCCCGTTAACAGTTGACAACGGCCAGCTCTGGCAAGCAGGGAGCACCCACCCGCCCTCGCGCACCCCCAGCAAAAAAGGGCCCGCCGCTGCAACGGTTGGCCGCCGCCGAACGAAGCCAGCAGCCCTCCCGTCCTGATCATCTCCGTGCCAGCGGCCCTCCCACCCGCTCGTCACATTACAGGACTCCCTTCTCGGAAGCCAATCCTAACAAGGCTGAACCACATTTTGACCACCCCCTATTCACCCTCTTCTGGTCCTAGCCTCTCCTGCTGCCCTTGTCCGCATTTTTATTTTTCCCTTGAGCACCGACCTCCGACCTTGCCATTCCCGTCTTTCTTCCTTCTTCTCCAGCCGGGCCGTCTAGAGAAAGCCAAAGTTGTTGGCTGGAGGCTCCGACAGCAAGCACCTCTACTTCCAATTCCTAGGCCGACCTCCAGTCCAGCTTGCACCGCGACTCCACCAATCCACCATCAGCTCGCAAAAGCCGAAACGACAGACCCCAGTCCATCTTCTCTTCTCGCTCAATCCCCCCAACAATAAGGAAAGAAAAAAAAAACGCCATACAACAAAAACAAACAACCCCTCGTAATCGTTCCGGACCTCCAGCGACGCGACTCGGAAGGAGCAAGCTCCGGCGGTTTTCTCCTGCTGCACTTCTGCTCGCCTCTCCACCGTCGACCGGCGGCATCCCCTCTTTGATTGCTGTTTCTGCCTGCGTGACGCAGCGTTTTCTCCCAAGCCCGAACAATGGTGGTCGCAACGATTAAGTAAGTTGCTCGCATCCTCATCCCCGTCCTCGTTCCCGTCGCCATCGCCACCTGCTCGTTCTCTCGGCGGTGTATGCACCCCGGTGCACTCGCCTGCCGGTCACCCACATAAGAGACGAGCACGCAGCCTTGAGGTTTTGTCGTCTCCCGTCTGCTCGACATGAAAATCGAATTGCAAACCCGCGCTGCCGAATGCCTTCGCAACGGCTACCTGCCCGCCTTTTTCTGACACACCGACATTATCCTCTCTTACCGGCATTTCCTGCTGGCTGCCTTGCTGTTGCAAGCCAGACTCGATAGGGCCGCTTGATAGCCGCCGTCATGCACGCTGCTGCGGTTGTTGCTGCTAGCTCCTTGCCAAGTTCGGCCATTTGCTAACCGCCACCTCCTCCTACCGACCAGATGCGTTGTCGTCGGCGACGGTGCCGTTGGCAAGACCTGCCTCCTCATTAGCTACACCACCAACAAGTTCCCCTCGGAATATGTCCCGACAGTCTTCGACAACTACGCCGTCACCGTCATGTGAGTGATGCCGTCCCCGACCCGACCCAAGGGGTGTTGCTGCGGGGCCCCCAAAACACCTCGGCACCCACCTGCTCTCCGCCACAATACACGTCGATCACGTCACAATGCCCAGCCCTCCCGGCCTGCGCCGCCAACCGCGGGCTCGATTCTTTGATCTCCGACCGGCCGTCGTGCTAAGCTCAGCTTTGTTGCGTTTAGGATCGGTGACGAGCCGTACACCCTCGGTCTTTTCGATACCGCCGGACAAGAAGATTACGACAGACTGCGCCCGCTCTCGTATCCGCAAACCGACGTCTTCCTGGTCTGCTTCAGCGTGACCTCGCCCGCCTCGTTCGAGAACGTGAGGGAGAAGTGGTTTCCCGAGGTCCACCACCACTGCCCCGGCGTGCCCTGCCTCATCGTCGGCACCCAGGTCGATCTGAGGGACGACCCCAGCGTCCGGGAGAAGCTGAGCAAGCAGAAGATGCAGCCCGTCCGGAGGGAGGATGGCGAGCGCATGGCCAGAGATCTCGGCGCCGTCAAGTACGTCGAGTGCAGTGCCCTAACTCAGTACAAGCTTAAGGACGTATTTGATGAGGTAGGTGGTCTAGCCCTGTATATGCTGCGGTCGATTCGCAGCCCATGTTTGGCCCTCGATTGAGTGTACTGTAGCGGTACCGGTACTGACGGCCCAACCAATAAACGCAGGCTATTGTTGCGGCGCTCGAGCCGCCAGCGCCCAAGAGGAAATCCAAAAAGTGCCTCATCCTGTAACCAGGTCAGCGTCTTGACCGTTCGCTTCGCTCCACATCCGGGAATGGCTCTCTTCGGAGGCCCCTTGTGGGTTTGTCAGGTGGGTAAGATCACGGCGAGGCAACCGCCGTTGTGAGTGGGAGAATCGCCGCCTTTGGGACGCACTTCTGTTTGTCTCCTTGGATATCTACCTATCTGTTCTGGTCGCAATTCTCGCGGCCGGTGCCGTAGGGGACTTTTTGTTCTCTCTCGGCTGATGGGTTTGGAATTTGCGGCCAAGATGGAACGCAACACCACAACCACCACTTGTCAACCATCTGCCGAATAGCTACCACTTTACATACCCCGCGACAGCGGCGAACGGCAAGACCAGGGAGGGCAGGAGGGCGATTTGAACTTCCTGGAACGCTAGATGGTCGCTTGGGTTGTAATGTTCCCTCGTTCTTAGACGCAAGGTTCCGGGGCCGATTAGCCTACCTGCGTCAAAACACGCGTCCGCCTCCTCGCCTTTTTTTTTTCCTTTGTGTCTATGTTTCCTGTGTCCGCTTTCACACTCAGCATCAAGAACCAGCTACATGCGCGTCAGCCCGACTTTTTCTGCTACCCATTTATTCCCTTTTTCTTTCACATTTCCTCTTCAGCTCCATTGCGCTTGGCCCCAGCCCGCTGATTTTCCTTTTTCTTTTTTTTCTACCTTCTTATTTATTCTATTCATATCTTCTTGTTTTGGCGCGGGAAATTCATAAACTCAGGCAGGAAACTTTGATAGGACAGTTCTGGCGATTTTGGAGTGCAATTGAACGTCTTTTTTTCTGCTCTCGCGCCCACCCATCCTTCTCTTTCTCGAACTCAGCACATAACATTTGGCATCGCACAGCATTCCCCCAAAGCCCCGTCCCCCCACTCCTGCATTATGGCCGTGACGTACACGTTGCGGCTAAAGCTCGCCTGCCTGTCGGGCATACGGCCTCGAGAGCAAAGCGCTCTCCGCCGTACGTTTGCCGTCCAAAATTGATGACGTCGGTTTTGTTTTCTTTCATGTCCCTTGCAACGAACCCCCGGCAACGCGGTCCCAAACCTAAAACCCCTCGGTCCCATAAACGGCCTCCTGCGCTGCGCTGCGCTACAGGACCCGGCCGTTGGGTCAGGCCGACGCCGACGAGTTGACACCAAAAGCAGGGATGGGGCCAGACATCCGACAGTTGCCTCGTGGCGCCCCGCGAGTGTCTAGAGCAGTCGGCTTGGGGTATTGATGCACAATAAATAATCTTGTCTGCCTGTCCCTTCAGTCACGTTCCTCTTTCTCCATTCACCGCTCGCATATACCTCTAAAGTTCACTGAGCCGTACTGGAAGCTCTCTTCCTCCCCTCGGATTATGGGCACATACGGGCATCCCAAGACCGACCCCACGCTGCGGGCGCATCATAAGAGCTCGTGATGCTGGCCGATGTGGACCTCCGACAACGGTTTTGCAGCCACTGGCGGGTACGACTCGTTTGCCGCCGTCCCCCGCCCTTTTTTCCCCCTCGGTCTCCCTCTCAAGATAGGAATCTCGGCCGATGTTTACGCAGGGGATCGTAGAGAAAAAGGGCACCGGGTTTCTCGGGGGCCGTTTCCGCCGGCACCCGTCAGGTTCAGTCTCCGCACCGTATCTTGGGGAAATTTTTTTTTAAAAAAAATTGCATACATAATCTAATATGCCTTGCTGAGGTTTACTCGTCTGACAGCCTCAACTCATAGATTGTGCATTCTTCCCACTGCCTACCCCGCGGTTACAACACATTCGATATTGCGTTCTTTATCTGCCCCAAATAACCTCTTCTTGGCACTTCTCAACCGCCCGCGTCGTCGGAATGAGGTCGTGTCTGTTCGTGTCAGCCACCCTGGCCGTCTCTGCTGGCTTGGGCCTCGCCTGTGGCCACGGCCACGACAAGCGCGACGGCCAGGAGTTCACGCAGGAGCAGCTCGATGAGCTGGAGAGGAAATGGGGCATGGATGTAAGATTGAGCTTCCGCCTCTAGACCCTCGGCCATGGACGCTTTTAGTACAGAGGAACGAGAGAAAAGAAAAGAAAAAGAAAAAAAAAACCAACGGGCGGGCATCATGGTGGTGGCAGTGATGTTGGAGCACGTTCCAGCCATGCTCCTTACTTATCTACCGTGCCGAGCCAGCATCAGTATTGACAACCGTGTTGCTCGACAAAGTGGCCTTCCTTTTCCGGCATCGGGTCGTTTGCCCACCTGAAGTACGTCAGGTGCCTCACGACGCCGAGCGAGAGGTTCGACATCGCCATTGTGGGAGCCCCGTTTGATACGGCCACCACTTATCGCCCTGGTACGTACTTAAATCCATGCTATCTGGGGATGTCGATAGGAGTAGGGAAGGAGAGAGAAAGGCTCATCGTCGTCGTTGTCGTTGTCGTTCTCTAACACTTTTGTTTTCTAATCACCCTCGCCCTCTCTGGGGGGGTTGGGTATAATGAGGAACATCACATACAAATCAGGGGCTCGATTCGGTCCCAGGGCTATCAGGCAGGCGTCCAGCCGGCAGACGTCGTTCCGAGGCTACAACCAGCGGGCCAACGTCAACCCATACCAGAACTGGGCCAAGATCGTCGACTGCGGCGACATCCCCATCACGCCCATGGACAACGCCGTGGCGGTGGAGCAGATGACAGCCGCGTTTGGCGAGCTGGGCAGGCGGGAACCCGTGTCGGCGCTGCAGCAGAACCCAAAGATCATCACCCTGGGCGGCGACCACTCGATCGCTCTGGCGACGCTGCGGGCGCTCAAGGAGATCCATGGGAAGCCGGTGCGGGTGCTGCACTTTGACGGTGAGTTTTTGGGTTTCTTTCTTTCTTTCTTTTTGCCCTCGAGTCTCCGAGGAGGTTGTTTCCGGAGCCGGCGCCGCTCGTCGTGTCTGTCGCTAAGACTACCCGATATACACACAACAGCGCACCTCGATACATGGCACCCGTCAAAGCACCCCTACGTGTGGCACTCGGAGCAGGCCAACTACAACCACGGCACCATGTTCTGGGTGGCGGGCAGCGAGGGGCTCATCGTCAACTCGACGACGGCGCCGTCGGTGCACGCGGGCCTGCGCACGCGCCTGACGGGCAACGACAAGGCCGACTTCGACGACGACACGGCGCAGAACTGGGTGCGCATCTCGGCCGACGACATCGACGACATGGGCGCGTCGGGCGTGGCGCGCGAGATTATGCGCCAGCTGGGCACCGAGGACCCCGTTTACCTGTCGGTCGACATCGACGTGCTGGACCCGGCCTTTGCTCCCGGCACCGGGACGCCCGAGCCCGGCGGCTGGACGACGCGCGAGCTGATCCGGATCCTGAGGGGCATCGAGGACCTCAACGTCGTCGGCGCCGACGTCGTCGAGGTCTCGCCCGCGTACCAGGGCGCCGGCGAGGAGACGGCGCTGGCGGCGGCCCAGGTCGTTTACGAGATCATCTCGTCCATCGTCAAGAAGGGCATGGGCGGCATGGGCAAGGTCGCAGCGGTCGCGGCGCCCGTGGAGAAGGACGAGCTGTGAGGCGTTGGTGATGACATTCCATTGGCTCGGGGCTCGAGCGTATGGCTTTGGGGGTTTTATCATTACGGGCATAGATCGAGCGTAGGTGGACAACGATTTGACTCCTTTCTCTCTACGTGCGGACACTGCAAAAATGACGCTGCCCCTTCAACTTGCTTTTCTATCCCGTTCTGTGACATGAGCAGTAGCCTCAAACGGCAAACTGCCCCGGTTTCTGAAAAAGGCAAAATGGCTATGATCACCTCCAGCTGGGAAACAGCCATCACTGAGCGTCGGTTTCGGGTTGACGGGGACTCGACTCCCGACGAGATAAAGGGGTTGGAGGGTGACTCGAATTTCGCTGGCGCCGCGTGAGTCAATTCCCCGCAACACAGCGATAGATAAGAGCAGCACGCCGCCAAACACGCTATCAAATGCCCCTCCATAATTTCCTACAAGCCAGTCAAACCACCCCTCCGCTCCCACGTCGAACGCTCCAACACACACATCGCGTCCCAAGTTCGAGGTAGTGCCGGCCACTGCGGACGAAACCCTCCATCTTCCTGTCCTTCCCATCTTTTCAATTGGCACTTCGCCGGCCGCTGGCCCCATCCACCATGGCTGCCCTCCAGGAGCTCGCCGATCGCACCAAGTCGGACGAGAAGACGTACGTCGACACGGACGTCGGTGTCGACGGCGACGCCGCCGACGGCTCCGAGGCCAAGCCCTACAAGAGCCTCGGCTATGCCTTCATCCAGAACCACGGCCAGCCGACCAAGACGTACATGACGCGCGCCTCAACGACGGGTGCGTTGGGTCCCGACGAGGAGCCCTCGGTCCGACTGATCTGGAAGGAGCCGGCCAAGAGCGCGACCAAGAAGGCGCAGTCCATGCTGGACGCGTACAAGAAGAAGCTGCAGAAGCAGGAGCAGCTGGCGGCCGCCGAGGAGGAGACGCGCCAGAAGCGGCTCAAGAACCTCGAGGACGCAAAGTCCATCGTCATAAAAGAAGACCCCGCCCTGCCGCCGGCCGCGCGCGTCGAGCTGTGGCAGAAGGACCTCGCGCTGGGCGAGGGCGACAGCAAGGGCCCCAGGGTCAAGGTGTTTGGCCGCATCCACCACCTGCGCGTCCAGAAGCACGCCACGTTCGTGACGCTCAAGAGCGGCGCCGACTACCTGCAGTGCATCATGTCGGGCGACCTCACCAAGACGTACGAGGCCCTGCTCTTCGCCCAGGGCACCGCCATCTTCGTCTACGGCGAGCTGCGCAAGGTCCTCGACGGCAAGTCGGCCCCCGACGGCCGCGAGCTCCAGGTCGACTACTTCGAGGTCACGGGCCGCGCGCCCGGGGACGCCGAGGCCCTGGCCAACAAGGTGTCGTGGTCGCAGGACATCTGGGAGTCGGACATGCTGGACAACAGGCATCTGGTGCTGCGCGGCGACACCACCACGTCGGTGCTCACCGTCAGGGAGGCGGTCGAGCTCGCCTTCATCAAGACGTTCGAGAGCATGAGGATCAAGAAGGTCTCGCCGCCCGCGCTGGTGCAGACGCAGGTCGAGGGCGGGTCGACGCTGTTCAAGTTCGACTACTACGGCGAGCCGGCATACCTCACGCAGTCGTCGCAGCTCTACCTGGAGACGGTGCTCCCGTCGCTTGGCAACGTGTACTGCATCGAGAAGTCGTTCCGGGCGGAGAAGAGCCTCACGCGCCGGCACCTGTCAGAGTACACGCACGTCGAGGGCGAGCTGGACGGCATCGTGTTCGAGGACCTGCTGAGCCACATCGAGGAGATGATCTGCCGCGTCGTCGACGCGGTGCTGGAGAACCCCGAGGCCGCCAAGCACGTCAAGGCGCTCAACCCCGAGTTTGTCAAGCCGTCGCGCCCCTTCATGCGCATGAGGTACTCGGACGCGATCGACTGGCTCAACGCGCAGGACCCGCCCATCCTCAACGAGGAGGGCCACCCGCACGTGTTTGGCGACGACATCGCCGAGGCGGCCGAGCGCAGGATGACGGACATCATCAACCGGCCCATCCTGCTGACGCACTTCCCGGTCGAGATCAAGGCGTTTTACATGAAGAAGGACCCGAGCGACCTGCGGGTGACGGAGAGCGTGGACGTGCTGATGCCGGGTGTGGGCGAGATCGTGGGCGGCTCCATGAGGATGGAGGGCTACGAGGACCTCCTGGCGGCGTTCAAGAGGGAGGGCATCGACCCGGCCCCGTACTACTGGTACCTGGACCAGAGGAAGTACGGCACGTCGCCGCACGGCGGCTACGGTCTTGGGCTGGAGCGATTCCTGGCGTGGATCGCGAAGCAGCACACGGTTCGCACGTGTTGCCTGTATCCCCGCTTCATGGGCCGCTGCAAGCCTTGAGAGCGATGCCTTTTCAGTGGTGGAAAGCTGCTTTTCTCTATTATTTTGTTCATTTTCTCTCCTTCTCTCTCTATCTCTCTTTCTTTGCTTGTTACCTTTGTCCTTTGAGCGGGCGCAGATAGACCGGGGAAACGAATCAGATACCGCCCCTTCTTTCTTGGGCACGATACATAGAAGGCAAAAGAGAAAACCCCCCCGAATCAGTTACCTGGTGCTTTTTCCGTGACGAACCTAACGAATTGCATGTTGTGCAGAGCGGCTTTTGTGGATCGCCTATGCACCCCCGGGACGCGCCATGGCGGCGGCTAGTTTGGTGCGCGCCGCCGGAGACTGACCAGATGCGGATGCTTCTGTCGAGCCATGAACGGGCAGGCAAGCATGTTTTGCACCTTTTCGGGAAGCTGTATGCCATGGTGAAACAACGTCCTGGGTGTATTGTATAGCCTCCATACCACCTGAGCATGCCCAACAACGGATGTTGTAGACGCCCAGGCTGCTTACCTAGGTGACGGCCGCTGCACCTTGGGTGGTACCGCAGACGGGCAGCTGGCGAACCTTGCGAAATGGGGAACATAGCGCGGCAAGAAAGCATGCGGCGGCAAGCCGATGCGGATGACATGTAGAGAGTCATGAAAAAGAGTGGGTAGTGTTGTTTTTTGGGAGGGGAAGAACGCTCCTTGGCCCGCTGTTTTGCCAGTCTTACGTTTTTTTTCTCTCTTTTGTATTGTATTGCCACCTCCCCCCTTTTTTTCTTTTCCTGGGGGAAACCAAGATCGTTGCGTGTTGGCGGCGCTAATCGTATGTGCACGCGATGGATCTTTCAGAATGGGAAGGTGGGAAAGCTGGTCTGGTCTGGTCGAGGGATCTGAGCCGGGTCCCCTGAGCAGAATTGAAAAGGACACCTCTGATCGCCCGACATGGCAGATTGTGTGGGGGAGCAGAGAGAGAGAGAGAG
>PYSR01000168.1:0-74650 GCA_003049425.1 Magnaporthiopsis incrustans | reverse complement strand
GTGCCTGATGTGAGGTAAGGCTGTATACGGACCATGGGCGGATAAGTGCATGCACTGCACGCTGGGCGGCACTGAAGGCGCTGCACCGGGCGGATTTGCGTGACCTAGAGCGAACAGAATGAGGCGCAGCGGCCGTCTGCACGGCAGATGGATATGCTGGCGCCTCTTTTCGCCAGCCTCTGCACCTGGCCGCAGCTGACCTCGACAGCCCACGGCTGTTCCTCGAGGTGTAGGGCAGCAGCGAAGCAGCCCAATGACAGACTTCTGTGCTGGCACTTCCCGAATGGCGTAGGAGAGCGGCCGTCTTCAAGAGAATCAGGAAGGCATTGTTCTCAGGCTTGCCAGCAAAGGCAGAAACGAGGGTATTGTGCGCAGCAAACATTGGACATGGCTGGCCTTGCACCGCCTCGCATGCGGGGCGCGATACACGCAACGGAACTTGGCCTGGTTAGGCAAGTAGAAAAAGGTAGCCGCGAGCTGCCGGCCCCGCGGCGTATCACCCAAATGAGGGAGCAGAAAAATCGCCCCGGGATTGGCTGTCTCGTTCGTGACCAAAGACCAACAGCGGCTCCATCGATTTTCCACATGACAGTTGTCAAACCCTCGCTCTGCGGATCGAAGGAATATTGATGCTTGCGCCAGGGGGCTGCTCAATTGCTGGCTAGCTGAGCGAGCGGCAAGCGACACTGTCGTCTACTCGCGAGAGAATGCGCCACGGCGAGTACCGATCCCGAACAGCGTGAGCTTCGTGTTGAGGGTGCATCTTTGATTGTTCTTTGAGCTTCGGGGGCTGTGCGACCTCATTGTGGGGCGGCTATGGGTACTTGATGACTCTGATACGGTCTTATCGATAATCTAATAACATGCGCCGTGGGCGAAGTGCGGAGGGAAAAAAAAAAAAAGTCCACCACGCTGAAGCTCCTCCTCTCGGACGGCCGACATTGGCCACATACCTTCCGACGAAGGACCACTGTCTTTACAATGGGGAAACGCAAGGTAGCCGCGCTCGAGAAGATCGACGCCGACTTGTATGCTCAACTCTGTTCCATACCCCGCAAGGCGGGCCGCGCTCCAGGTCAACTACTAACAACGGCCCTCGCTCAACAGCGCGAGTCTGCAGTACAAAATCCGGAGAGATCCCCGGTCCTACCAGGACGAGTTTGAACGGCAGTACGAGCAGTATGTGTCGCAGCGCGAGATCTTCCTATCGTCGCCCTCGACCGCGTCCTCGGACCAGGTTCAGTCGTTCCACGACCTGATCGACCTGATCGCCCACGTCGCCGACTGCTACCCCGAGTCGCTGCGCGAGTTCCCCGACGACCTCAAGCGCATCCTACTGCAGCACCATGCCGCTCTCGACGGCGATCTGCGCGACAAGATCGTCGGCAGCCTGGTCCTGCTGCGCCGCAAGGACATCATGGACTCGAGCAGCCTCCTGACCACACTCTTCCCCATCCTCGTCTCCACCCCGAGCAAGTCTCTGCGCTCCCTGCTCTTCCAGAAGATCCTGAGCGACCTGCGCAACTCCAACTCCAAGACCACCAACCACCGCCTCAACCGCACCATCCAGACCGTGCTCTTCAACCTCGTCACCTCGGACCGCACCTCCTCCAAGGCCATCTGGGCCATCAAGCTCACCCGCGAGCTGTGGAAGCGCCAGATATGGACCGACGCCAAGCCCGTCTCCGTCATGAAGGAGGCTTGCCTCTCCGACAACGAAAAGGTCATCGTCGGCGGCGTGCGCTTTTTCCTCGGCGGCGACAAGGAGCGCGAGGAGCACGAGGACGACAGCAGCGACGACGAGGCCGCGCCCGACCTTAGAAAGGTCAAGCACCAGCTCGGCATCAACAAGAAGACCAAAAAGACCGAGAAGGTCTACAAGAACGCTGTCGCCAAGGTTAAAAAGGCCGAGCGCAAGAAGGGCCAGCCGCACCCGCTCAACTTCTCGGCCCTGCACCTGCTGCACGACCCGCAGGGCTTCGCGGATGCCCTGTTCCAGAAGCACCTACAAAACACCAAGAACAAGCTCTCGCTCGACAGCCGCCTGCTGGTGCTGCAGCTCGTGACGCGGCTAGTCGGCCTGCACAAGCTCACCATCATCTCGCTCTACTCATGGTTCGCCAAGTTCCTGACCCCGCGTCAGCAGAACGTGACCTCCTTTCTCGCCTCGCTCGCCCAGGGCACCCACAACCTGGTGCCGCCCGACGCGCTCGAGCCCCTTGTCGTCAAGATAGCCAACGAGTTTGTCAGCGAGGCCGCCGCTGCCGAGGTGGCCGCCGCGGGGCTCAACGCCATCCGCGAGATCTGCGTGCGCCAACACTTGGCCATGAACGAGACCTTATTGCAGGATTTAGTCCAGTATCGCAGGAGCAAAGACAAGGGCGTCATGATGGCGGCCAACGGCCTCCTCTCGCTCTACCGAGAGGTGGGCGCAGACATGCTGCGCAAGAAGGACAGGGGCAAGGAGGCTACGATGGGCCTCAAGAGCGGGGAGATTCAGCAGAGGCGGTTCGGTGAGGAGGAGGCCGGCGGCATCGAGGGGCTCGAGCTTCTGGAGAGCTGGAAGGAGGAGGAGAAGAAGCGGAAGCGAGCAGAGAAGGGCCTTCCCGAGGAGCCCGGTAAGGGTGAGGAGGATCGAGAAGATGAGGAGGATGACGACGGATGGGAGGTGGCGTCGTCCGAGAGCAGCGACTCGGGCGATTGGATCGACGTCAGCGCGGACGAGGACGAGGCGCCGCCCAAGCTGAAGCGCGTCAAAACGTCGCACGGCGAAGAAGACGACGACTCGGACGGCTCGGACGACGAAGACGGCGACAAGCGGATGGCAGACGCAAAGTCCGAGGCGGAGAGGATATCCAAGCTCGCGACAACAACCATCCTCACGCCGGCAGACCTGGCCAAGCTGCAGGAGCTGCGGTTACAGGCGCAGGTTGACAAGGCCATGGGCGGTCGGGCGAAGCGGCAGCGGGAGCTGGAGCAGCGGCACGCAGACGAGGCGCTCACGGCGGAGCAGATCGAGCTGCCGGGGACGCTGCGCAAGAGCACCAAGGAGGAGCGGGTGGCCATGGCCAAGGAGGGCAAGCCGGACCGCGACGAGCACAAGTCGACAAAGGCCATCCGCAAGTCGCAGAAGGACGCGCGCGGCGGCTCGACGACCAACAAGGAGAAGGCGCGCAAGAAGAACTTCCTCATGACGCTCGGCAAGGCAAAGGCCAAGCAGAAGCGCAGCCTGATGGAGACCAGGAAGGTGCTTCGCGGCCACATTGAGAGGAGCAAGGGCGGCGGGCGGAGGAGGAACGGGACTTGATTTGTAGTTCTATCTGGCATCTCTTTTATCTTCTTGTCTATGCGCTCTGATAGCATCGGAACTCGCTGTCTGCCCATGTACCTTGGCCGCCTAGGATGCATGTCGCGGAGTCATCAACACCCTCCTTCGTGCCGCGCATCAAAAGATTGCACCACGGCCATGGCGTAAGCGAGCGCAGAGCAGACGATGAGAATGTGCATGAGCTGGTGGCTGTGGCCGAAGATATCGAAGTGGCAAGGGTACCACCTTTCGGGAAGCTAGCACGTAGGCGTTCGCAACGTGATCCACGTTAGCGTCTAGCCTGCGCTCGTGACAGTACACGGTCGACCTCACCTTGGAGATGTATACCCCCAGCGCAGCGAGATTACACCCCGCCGTGACGGCAACCCACGGCAGGCCGACGCGGCGCGCATGCTCCGCAAACCCGGGGGCGGTGCTCAGCGCGGCGCCGTGCACGACGGGCGCGACAAACGAGGCCAAGCCGAATGCAGCGAGCAGCAGCGCGCGCGGCACGGCGCCGGGCGCGCCCTCCATGCGCGGCGCAAAGGTCGCGGCGCTGCACCCCAGCGCCAGCACGGCCGTGGCCGCAAAGTAGCCCGTGCGCCTCAGCGCCGCCGCCGCTGCTGCCCCATCATCGTGGACGTCGACGTCATTGCCACAGAGCGGCGGCGGAAAAGAGTAGTAGATGAGCGGCACGGTGCTGCCCCACATGAGCAGCAGGCAGCCCAGGACGTCGAGCTTGAGGCCCAGGCGGAAGGCGGCAAGGCCGCGCGGGATGAAGGTGTGGAAGGACGCCGAGAGCACGAAGCAGACGGCCACGCCGGCGAAGTAGATGCCGCACACGGCCACCTCGCCCGGCGTGGCGGCCGCGTAGCGCGGCGGGATCTGGGACGAGAAGATGGAGAAGGGGAGGAGGAGGAAGATGAGGGCGCCGAGGGTGTGGGAGTGGATGTTGACTTTTGTTGGGTGTTGTTAGTTTTGGCGGGACGAGAGGGCTAGATGAAAAATAACGGCGTGGCCAGCCTACCGCTTTCGTTGTGCAGATAAAACCAGCTTGCCAGGCAGTCCTTGACCGTCCCGGGGGCTTTTCTGTCGGTGGGCTGTCAGGTTGGCAGACTGCCCAAGTGCGCGTTCGACACCGCCGGCCCAACGTACCTGTATCCTGTAAAGATGAGGTTGCCTCCTTGCCTAGCAGCCACAAAGACACCGAGCTTAGCATTCACAGCTGCACAACCCGAGAACAGTCCCGAGGACACTTACTCCCGTTGCCACAGCGCTGAGGACGGTAAGGAACCAGACGTCAGATATAAACCAGCAACGCTGAACAGGGGCAGCATCTCAAAAACCTACGCAGCTCCTCCCATACCAGCAACCGGCGCTCCAAGGCCGCATTGGCGCGACGCCTCTCCTCCAGCGCTTCCCCTACCCGCTCCTTGTCCGCTCTCCTATTCCTGCGACTCTGCCGCCTTCCGGCCGTGGGCGGCGCGGTCGACGACGACACACCGCCGCCGGCGTCGGTGACAAGAGCGAGCTCAAAGCCGCGCATCTGTTCGGACTTCATTGCGAGGGGTTGGCTGTGTGGTTGAAGCAAAGAAAAGACACTAAGAATAGAAAAAGAGACCAGCTAAGGAAAGCGCGAAAGAAAAGAAAAGGGAAAAGAAAAACATAACCTGCGGCAGCGGAACGACCAAAGTCGGTTCGATAGCGACAAATGACGTTCGCGCCCGTACCCCTGTCCGACCGCGACGTCGCGTGCAGCAGCACTCCCTTGTGCATGGATACAGAATGCAGTCACCACCATTCAGGCTCGGCTCGAATAAAAGGATCTGTGTTTCATCATTGTACGCCGCTGAAACGGATTGCTCGTTGGGAGACGTAAAAAGATCTAAGAGAAAAAACAGTCATGGAATGAGATCGCCAAAGAAAAATACAAAGAGAGAGAAAGAGAGATGGAGGGCAAAATCGCCGCTACATACAAAAGAGAGATAAAAATCAGAAAAGTAAATCGCCAGTAACAGACACACATATGTAGACGATAATATACAATACGAGTTAGTGGTGCGTTCTGTACCTAACTGGAGGGTTGAAGGCTCGAGGAGCGAATCGAGCGATGAAAAGACGAGAGACAAATACGTCATCTCGAGGGCTTTCCACTCGCACCAAAATCGTGGCGCTGACTATGCCCCTCCAGCTCCTGCCCCTCTATCTCGTCGCGGACGTCGCCGTCGGCGCCCCCCTCTCCTCGCCGCCCGCCTCTCCCGGCTGCTGCGGCTGCGGCTGCTGCTTGCTTCTTCCTCTGCTTCCGCTCCAGCTCCTGCATGATGATGGTGTCGGTCGGGAAGTATATGCGCCTGATGCTCTTGATGGCCAGCTCCAGCACCACGACGGCGGCGAGCGTCCCGATGACGGTGAGCCACCAGACCGCGGTGCGGCCGAAGCCGCGGATGAAGGAACCCCTGACGATGTACGGGCCGATGCTCTCCTGGTACACGCCCGCCAGGGCCAGGTTCCACAGCCACCAGCCCGCCACGGTGATGAAAAACCCGCCGAATATGATGATGGTCTTGTTGTGCAGCTCTATCAGTCTATGGTTGATGAATTCTGTCAGTTGCGCACCCACACACGCAAAGCATACACCACTCTCCATCGAAGAGAAACCTACAGCATCTTGATGTTGATAAAAATGACGCATACTGAAAATGCAACGTTGCCGATGGCGAAAACGGTCGTGTCCTCGTTTGAAAAGGCGAAGTTGTAGGCGCCCCAGACGGAAAACGAGATGACAAGGGCCTCAGCGGTGCCCAGGACCATCCAGCCCACGTACTTGACAAAGTTGAGCCCCTTGTCGCGCTGCCCGTACGTGTACAGCTCCGGGATGGCGAGCAGCGTCTCGGCCGACAGGTCCTTCTCGAAGACGCCCATCAGCACGACGGCGAGCGACGTGAAGAGCGCGTTGAAGACGGTCAGGCTGGCCGACTCGAAGAAGGACGTGCCCGTGTAGCCGTTGTAGCGCTGGTACAGCGCCTGGTTGAGGTAGAAGACGATCTCCTTCCAGAAGGTGCCCAGGATGTACTTGCTCGTCCGCACGTAGTTCCAGCGGCCGTGCACAAACAGCAGCCGCTGCAGGAACCGGAACTGCGCGATCGAGTAGTCCGAGATGCGCGCCGCCTGCAGGCCCTCGCGCCCGGAGATGCCGACGCCGACGTGCGACGCCTGGATCATGGCGACGTCGTTGGCCCCGTCGCCGATGGCGAGCGTGAGGGAACCCGGCACCTGGTTGCGGATGCACTTGACCACGTTTGCCTTTTGCGCCGGCGACGCCCGGCAGCATATGACGGCGTCGACCCGCGTGAGCAGCAGGTAGAAGAGCTTCTTGCAGGCCTCGTCCTGCTCCACCACCGTGAGGGTGAGGCCGTCGATGACCACGACCGAGTGCTGGATGCCGCCCGCGTCCACCTCCTGCAGCACGCCCTCGATCGCGTCCCCGATGTCTCCGTCCGTGGCATCCAGGATGAAGAGGTCCGAGAACGGACGGCAGATCTTGGCCGAGTGGCCAATGTTGATGGCCGTCTCGCGCTTGTCCCCGGTCAGCATCCATACCTTGACGTTGGCGCGCCGCAGCTTGTCGATCGTCTCGGGCACGCCCTTTTGGAGCTTATCCTCGATGGCCGTGATGCCCGCGAGCTCGAGGTCCGCCTCCATCCTGCTGGCGACCTCGTCGATCCTAGCCTGCCGGTCCGTGAGGCTGGTTTCCGCCTCGAGATATTCGCGCTTCCAGCCCCGGTAGTCGGCCTCGTCGATGTATCGGTACGCGAACAGCAGGGTGCGCAGGCCTTCGGATGCGAAGTCTTCGATGTGTCGGAAACACGCCTCGAATATGTCGGCGTCTGGGAGCACGGGCATGACGTGGCCGGCACCCCCGCGCCCGGCGCCGGTAGGGCTCTCGGGGTCGCGCGCGTTTTTGGATAGTTCCATCCGCATGCTCCGGCGTTTGCTCGTCCGGCGTGAGACGGAGGCAGCGACCCTTTCGACGAGCTGCTTCAGCCTGAGGCGCGGCAAGAGGGCGCTGTCGGCACCCTTGCTGAGCAGCAGAATCTTGTTGTCCGGGGTCCTCAGGATGACAGTCATCCTTTTGCGGTCGCTCGTGAATTCGATGATGTCCAGTATGCCGTAGACGTCGGTCCTAGTCTTGCCGTCCGCGCCTTCATGCTTGAGCTTGATGGTCTCGCTATCACGATCCACCATGACGTAGCCCAGCTCCCGTGCGGCGTTGACGAGGGCGAGCTCGTCGGGGGAGGCCGCCTGGAACTCAATCTCGCCGTCGTCCTTCACCTCGGGAAGGCAGGTGTTGCAAAGTGCCGTGCAGAGGACGAAATGCAGCGCCCGCTCAGAGAGCGGCGAGTCTGGATTGTGTCTCAGGTGCTCGAGCAGGTCTCGAGTCCGCGGCTCGCCCTCTGGAGGGCCATCGCTGACGCCCATATCATGGTGCCACACGTAGCCGCCGGCACTCATCTTCTGGAAGCGCATAATGTTTTCCGTCAGCGTCCCAGTCTTGTCCGAGAACACGTAGCTGACCTGGCCCAGGTTCTCGATGATGCTGGTCGTGTTGGCCACCATGGGCGTGTTGGTCTCGGGGTCGTACATCTCCACGTCCTGAAGCATCCAGAACTGGCCGATCTTGACGACTTCCAGGCTGATGTAGAGGGAGATGGGGATCAGCGTGTTGAGCAGGATGATGATGCCAAAGACCTGCTCCGTCGTCGTGAGCCGCGCGCCAAACATGTACCAGGCCGTGCTCCCATAGTCGGCCTCGAACAGGTCGTTGCCGATCT
Organism: Magnaporthiopsis incrustans; assembly: GCA_003049425.1. NCBI lineage: Eukaryota > Fungi > Ascomycota > Sordariomycetes > Magnaporthales > Magnaporthaceae > Magnaporthiopsis > Magnaporthiopsis incrustans. Next base: position 66,511 of record PYSR01000168.1, on the reverse strand, counting down.
TGATGCCGATGGCGAGCATGATGAGGACGAAGACGACGAAGAAGATGATGCGGTTCGTGATGGCCTGCATGGCCGGATCCTTGGCGCGCGTCCCCTTGTTGGCATTCATCCTGATCTTGCACTCCTCGCCCGAGTTGACGACGAGGCCGTACGCCTCCTTGGTGTTGCGCATGGTGGACCCTCGAAAGACGACCTGGTTCATGGTGAGGGGCACCGTTTCATCGCCGACGGTGACGCGGCCGTCGAACGAGTAGATGTCGAGGTTGGGGTCCTCCGAGACCACGACGGCGTCGCACGACGCGATGCCGGCCACGGTGCCGCAGCGCTTAGCCAGGAGCGGGCAGGGCTGCTTGCTCTTGAGACTCGTCTCGCCGTCCAGCGCCATGGTGTCGATGTAGGCGATGCCGCTGGGGCCCGTGGCCGAGAGCAGCACCATGTCGGCGGGCACCTGCTTGTCCCTGGCCAGGCGGACGATGTCGCCGACGCGCACGTCCTGCCACTGCACGCGGGTCCAGGCGTCGTCCAGGCTGCCGGAGCGGCGGCCCATGTGGCGCAGCTCGGTGCCGTTGCCCGTCTCGTCGTCGAGGCGTTCGCGCTTCTTCTGGCCCTTGCCGCTGGCGCGCGGCTTCTTGGGCTCCGACGTGGCCTTCTTGGCGACACCGTTAGGATCGTAGACCCAGGCGTCGCTCCTATTTTCCACCTTGTCCAGGCGATACCTCCGGTAGTCGTCGTAGCCCTCCTTGGCCATGCTGAAGCTGACGAAGACGATGAGCGGGGCGCCTGTGGTGTAGCTGGCCACGGGGCTGAGCCCGGGGATCAGCTGCAGGATGGCGATGATGAGGAAGTAGAAGTTTGCAATCTTCATGAACTGGAAGACCAGCTGGCGCGGCAGGAAGTCCCACAGCGTGTAGCGGTTGGACCGGATGAAGTTGGAGACATAGGGCTTGCCGGTGCGTTGGTCTCGCAGCTCGACGCCCTGCCAGCGGGCGCCGAGAGGGATGTGCCGGCCGTCGCTGCTGGGCGGCACCTTGCGACGGAAGCTGGGGAGCGCGGCCGAGAACTTTACGGCGCCGGCAGAGGTGATGTTCCGCCAGGCCGCGGCGAGGCGCTCCGAGAAGCTCTCGATGCCGTCCGACAGGCGCAGCCGCCGCCGACGGCGATGAGCCGGCAGGATCCCGGTCCCTCCCTCGATGGCCTCGAGCGGCGGCGCCATGGCGATGTAGAGCCTGTCGCTAATTACAGTGCAGTCTAAGTCGCTTGGCAGGGAAGCGGGTGGCCCAGGGACTCGCGGTCGGTGTCAGGAGCCCGGTCCTCGTGGAATGGATACCCTGCTCCGGGCCAAAGCCAATGTCATCTCAGGCGCGCAGAGACAGACCGCATCGAGGCTGCCGCCTGCTGAGAGAAATGACGGCCACGCGACCTTTTTGCTGCCCTGTCGAAGCCCGTCGGCGGCGTCGACGGAGGGTCCAGGAAGCGATCAGTGAGTGCTCGGGAAGCAGTGGACCCTTGGTTGTGGGGAGCCCCAAGGATATACGCCAAGAGCCCCTGGCGTTTCCGTCCAATGTGTGTTTTTAAGCCCTTGTCGTGCTGGGGGGTGCTCTGTGCTCCGCTCGGGCTGCAACTGGGTTCCCTGCGGCAGCTCCAGCCTAGTGGTGGTGTCGCCAGCAGTGACAGCGACAGCAGCCCGTCCAGCGCCGAGTTGGGACGACGCGCTGTCAATCGAAACTGGAGCCAAATACACGACGAGTCGAGGCAATACGCAAGTGCTGCTTGTACCCGACACTCTAAAAACACCGGCGGCAAAAGAGAGAAAAAAAAGAAAGAAAAAAAAAAGGCTAGAGTGAGGGGAAAAGGAAGAGATCCAACGGTCGCTCGCGAACGAAGGAAATCTGCAGAATTCCCCGCGACAGTGCCGAAGGTCCGTGCAAACAAGGAGAAAGCGTGAGGGAAACGCCGACATTGAGGCGCAGCCACGACCCAGCCCAGGTCCGTGACGCAACGCAGGCGACCATTGGAAACATGCTCGCCCGTTGCCAACCCCAGCCTAGCCCATTGATACCAGCCAAGAGGCCGTGGCTTATTCGCTACGTTTCCAGTTGGCCATTTCTTCAACCGGCTGTCGCCTTCCGGACTCGTGGGTCAAGCTCCGCGACGTGATTCGAATCCATCGATTGACGCCCCTTTTTCCGCACCCCACAGCATCGCCCAGTCTCTTGAAGGGCGTCTCGAAGCGACGCCCAACCGAGGCCGGACTCCCAGCCATCGCCCGCTCAACCCTAGCGCCTTGTCCAACCTTGAGCCCAATCGCCATCGACAAAAAGGCGATACCCGCCACCAACCGATCGCGTTTAACACCATAGACACATCACCTTGGGGGTGTGCATTTAACTGATGCTGGTTCGATTTTTAGCCCCTGCGCCTGTGAGCCTGACTATGTGTTCCAATCGGCAGATAGACCTTGGGACATGGCCGTCAATTACCTATGCTGTACACGTGACATGGCCCAGGCGGCTCTGCATGCGTGCTTCTTCGACAGATTTCACACAGCCCCGGGAATCCGCCTGGCAGGCCGCGCCAGCCCTCATTTAACCGGAGGCTCCTCGAGGGCTCCTTCGTGTTGGCCACGTTTCCACGCCAGCTTCCAACCGCCGCACAGCATACTTGAGGCCGGCACTGATCGGCCGCTTTGCCGGCTATCAAGGCTCTATCGACAGTCTAAAACCTGTGATCTGGAAGTCGATAGCATGTTTGATGCCCCTATAGAGTGTCGCCCCCGGTGGAATTAGTACGTGAGATTTGAACACCTTAGCCCAGGCCACTCACGCCCTTGTTACCAGCGCCTGGCACCGTCCAGTACGGGGCTGTGGCCCTGCAGCCCGGCTGCAAGCCCGATCCAGGTTAACCTCATCAGCCGTGCCACCAGCATGCGTCACCCAATCCCATTTGAGGCAAGACAAACTCGGCAAATTACCATGCTTATCCGAAAAGTATAGAACAATGCAAAGAAAGTTGTGGCTGAGAGAAAACCAGTATATATTTGTGCTCCAGGCTCTAATATATCAGTAAGCAACTGCAGAATAAACGTGACAAAACCCTTAGGTCGACAATAACGTAAAATACATCTAATACGCGACTCCTACCAACAACCTCGCTAACGACGCCGCTCGTGGCGTAGCTTCTCCTCCCAGTTAGCCTCTCCCGCCGTGTTGCTTCGCCTGGCTGAAGGGCCGCCGCGCCGCACGCGAGCGCCGCCTTCTGTGGGCTTCCGGGCCGGCGGGCTAGGAGCCCCGCCCTTCTGTGGAGCGGGAGTTTTACCGGAGCCGCCCGTGGTGGGCCTCGGTGCCGGCGGCTTGGGCGGCGGGACGCCGGACGGAGGCGGACTGGGCGTCTCGTCAGAACCGCCCGTGGCGGTGGGCCCCGGGGCCGGAAACCCCGATGGTTGGCCGCCCGATGAAGGCGAACCGGGCTTCGGTTCAGGGCCGCCCGTCTTGGGCTTCTTGTTGGGCGGACCCTCGCTCTGGTCAGGGGCCGGACGCTTTGAGGAACCTCGACTGCCTGTGCCGGGGGTAAGATCGTGCCTCACAAAGTTAGCCACCGCCCGGTACTCCAACCCAGCCGGGTCCCTGAGACCCAGCGGCACAGCCTCACCGGTCTCCCGTGCTTCCCCAGAGACGATGCGGTACGTCTTGCCTTTGGAGTGGTAGCCGACAAAGAGGCTGCCGCCGCCATCCAGGTTCACGGCCAACTCGGTGTTGGCTACCGTCGTGCCGTTCAGGTAGGTCTGCAGAAAAACGTCAATCAGAGTCCTGAGCTGGTTGATATTTAGGCCATTGCGTCGACGTGACGTGTAGGCAAAGACGACCTTTGCCTGCCTAGTTCGGACGAAGGCAAGCCTCTCGTTGGGCTGGTTGGCGTGGGGCAGCCCGCCGGGAATCATTGTGTATCTCGATGGTTTCTTCGTGTCCTTGACCCAGTATTGGAACCTTGGCTCTTCTAGGTCTATCGGCTCCCTCAGAGAAGGCCCGCTCCAGAGGAACGTGCCGTCGTCGCCTCTCAGCTCCCTGTAGTCATTCATGTACACGTTATCCACCTCGAGGTAACGCTGGTTGGACGTGGAAATTGAAGGACCGATCGAGTAGCCGCCTCGAGAACCAGTGCTCATCAGGAAGAAGCCCCCGTTGGTGAAGACGAAGTTGTCATCTGGCTTTGCCGAAGTTTTGGCGAAGTTGGTCGGCGTGTCGATCATGAGGCCCTGCTCCGGCACCCGGATCGACGTTTTGGCTGCGTGCATGACGATGGCTGTAAACACGCCCCTTTTCTGCATTTTTTTCAGGACTTTGGAGACACCGGGGCTCTTGCTCGGACCATCAGCTGTCGGGTCGCCATAGCTGGAGAACTGGTGGAGCGTTGCTTGCGATCCGTCGAGGTTAATGGACTGGTATGCAGCAGGAGTAGCCAGGGCACACAGAGTGCCAAAGGCAAGGAGAGACAGGAGGAGATGCATAGGAGAATAGAAGCAGAATAATTGTAGGGGTGTTGGTAGGCCCAGGGGCTCGAGAGGTGGAAATGTGGTACGCGGTGGTGGATGAAATCCCGAGGCACGTTCAGACGGGGTTTGTTGTATAGGTGATGATGACACTTGATAGAAATGTTCCACGTCGATATACCAGCGGCTTGCCGTATTCATGGACATGATTTGAGGGCTGTGCTGGTCTACTGCCGGTGTCGACCACCATGGCATAGGCACCAGACGGCCCAGGTACGCCCCCACCCGAGAACTCGAAGCCATGATGGCCACCTCCTTTGCACGTCCTCACCGTCATCACGTCACTAAATCTTACTACGCTCATACGCTCCATTCTACCCGTTACTCTCGCCGAAGCAGCTTGAGATATCGGCACGCACAAAGTCCCGCAGCAGCACTAGTAATAAGCACAGCGCCCCGCCTATGGTGTCACCGGAGAGGTCGGCTGTTACATTTCCTGGAAGTCATCTGGTGGCTACACACGGATCTAAGCCCTCTCGGGCTGGTAGTTTGGCGGTTTGGCGGTTAGTAGTGTTAAAAGTGGATCACACAGCTGCCAACACACCAGCCGCCTGACTGCTCTCCGGCCCTCGAGCATCACAGACTCTGCCACCCAACTGCATTAAGGCCACCGCCCCGGCCATACCCCGGCCATACCCCACCCCCCAGTTGCAGTTGACACCGTGCGTGCCATGCCGGTCGCGGTGGGGAGCTTTGTGTCGCCGCAGCCACGCGAGGCCCCACGATGTGGGCGTCTATTTTCGGGACACTTGTTGGTTGTCGAGCCATGCAAATATGCGGGGGGCATCGAGGGATGCAGGCCGCAGTCTGCCTCGTCTTGTCCTCCCCCAACGACCCATCTATCATATCAGCCGAAGGGCTAGGGCAGGACCAACGTAAAAGGCCACCAATCAGGAAACAAGCCAGGCGCGGGGGCGCGTGTTGGGACTTTGGTGCCAGACCTTTTCACCCCAGGAAGCGCTCAACTTGTCCGCGACAAAACTACAGGAACCTCATCGTGCCCCTGAAAATGAAGACGCGCCCTTCTCTGCTTCATCGTTCAGACAAGAAAATAAACGTACCGCTTGTGGATTCTCAGCTCGAACAAAGTAGCCATGTCGTGCTCAAGCTTCACCCGCTTCCAAGACCTCGCGCCCGAGATCAGGGCGGAGATTTGGAATCTGGCCATTGCGGCCTACGTCCAGGACTTGAACGACAACCGCATCCCATCTTGGCTCGAAGAGTACGACGATTACGAAGTAATGGGATACGAAGACCTGGCCGATTGTTTCCCTATCCTGGCCGCCTGTCGTGAAGCGCGCGAGCTGGCAACCGCCTACTTCCACCGTCCGCGAGGGCCCAACGGGAAGCGGCCGCTGCACTACAAGTACATCCCGCCTCACCTGGCCTTCGCCGATTACCACGGCTCACCACCCTTTTTCGTTCCGATATCTGAACTGCCGCCGTCGTCGCCGCCCGAGGGTAGCAGCGGCGGTGTCGCCGAACGGGAGGAGGACCAGCAGCAGCACTCGGCTGCGATAGCCTTGAGTATTACTGGCGCCCAGTTTCGTTCGCCCCATCAGCTTGTTGACGTGGTATCCCGCCACTTCAACGGCCGCGGCACGGTCGAGCGCCTGGTGCTCAAATTCTCGCTCCATGACTACCCCAGAATGGCCCTCAACGGCGACGCATACTGGCCCTCCGCGTCTCACTGGTTCAACTTGGGAGATGCAGACCCTCACCCCGAACTTGAGAGCCCTATTGCCGATGAAAAATAGTAAGATGCGGGTTCTTCCTGATCCTCCCCGTTTTCCACGACCGCATTTGCGACATATGCGTGTGCTGATATGCCCACGCAATAAAACAGCCATCACATCCTGGAGAAATACAAGCCAGTCGTCGACCTATCGATAGTGGATCGTGTGCGCCCGCCGCCAGGGGCACACCCGGTCATGTCCATCTCGAAAAATCGGGAAATGCGCGTGGGAACCGACCAGGGGGGTTCGAGAAAAGACGAGCTCTCGATGCACCTTTTGAGGCTCATGGACCTGGTCGACGCCTCGAGGGAAAAGCTACCTGGACTCAAGCGCATCGACGTGAACTGCGAGGTAGTCCGAGGTCCACTCAACGCCACGGGAGAGTCTGACCAGGCGGAGCTCGAGTGTCTGCTCGAGGGAGATGAGCTCTTCGGCTGGATCACAAGGCTAGATTGGGAGTAGCAAGCGCACAGAGAAAACCAAGAGGATAGTAGACGCCGACGCATGGCTCTCTATACGTGTAACGCCATCCCTGTTAGCAAGACATCAAGAGAAGAAAAGCCCGCGCAAAGAAGAGAGGCCGATCCAAGGTTGACGTGATGCTCAACAACCCAGGTACACATGGGCGGACGCAGGGCGGGAGGTGAACAAGCAGACCGCTTCTGCGAGCGCAGCCTCCAGCAGAGCATACGAGGTATCTCAGTTACCAAGAAAAAACCTGTCATTTGCTTACCCTAACTCTAGGACGAAGGACATGCTACGGATAGAGGCCGAGGCTGCCTTCCGACGCTTTCGTCAAGGGATGAAACACACAATGCCACATGTACCCGAATCCTCGGCGCATACGGCGGCAACAGAGGGCACCTTCGTACTCGTCACGGAGGCGCTCCAGAGCGTGTCTATGCCGAACGGGTACTACTAGACGACGAGCACAAGTCTGGCGGACCATCTGCATCGCCAGATCCACACGTAGACCTCAGACCGAGCCACGGGTGACGTATCTCGTACTTCTACCGCCGCTCCTATCTGGAGATCCGTCAGACTCTCGGCGGAGCAGTGGTCGTCGGATGGAAGACTGCGGGCTTCTGGCTGGCGTAACTCCGCGGCCCTCTACACCTCAGAACCGAAGGAAAAAGTGCAGCCGTGGGGATGAAGGGGAGGATGGAAGAACCAGAACCGGAGGCGGGAGATCAAGGGAACGAAGAGTTTCATCATAAGCGATATCGCGGAGCAGACGATTGGACTGGATGAAATGGACGACAAGATAGACGGGATAGCTACGGCGAATAAGACGGTATGATGACTAAGACGACAAGATGGACAGGGCGACAAGACGGATGGAGCAACATGACATGGGTGGAGGCGGTATACTCGAGCAAGGTCCCATGACCTGAAGTCGACTATCGACGGACTCGATGAACACGGGCGACGCCCCCGGTCCAAATTCTGGCCAAGGCGTAGAGCAAAGCCCATGTGGAGGAGAGGGAGACAGCCTATCGAGACGCTTTGCGGCAAGAGGTCCCTGATTTGTCTGCGGACGCTTGATGCATCTTTCTCGTGCCGGAAGGTTGTACGGTTGTAGTCTACCAAACAGGCCGAGCCCTTCGCAGGGAGCATGGTCCTGCGAAGAGGGACCAGATCGGTCAACAACGAACCGACGCGGGTAGCAACGGGAAAGGCCGTTAATGTTATCTGCTATTTCCAAGTATGGACGGACAGCAGGAGCGAGTGGGTGGGGAGATTGGCGGCGCGGCAGCTGCACAAAAAGGGCTTGAGAAGATTACCGCAGCTAAGCGTCGCCGAGGAAAACTGCAGCGTCAACAACATGCAAACATGGGGCGGGCAGTCTCGATCACAATGCGCATATGTGGCTCACCCCGCTGCTAAATTCTTTCTCTTACGGCTCCCCGACTGTGTCGCCATTCGGTAACCTAGCTATCCATGATCCCAAACGACTTACCATTCGTCAAGCCGACTCTTACAGATTTGATTAGTTGAGAGCGGACAGAATCCCCCATGTTCCACTCAAGGACACAGCCGCATAGCCTGACATTGCTTCCCCACCCCAGGCCACAGCTACGCCTTTCGGTCCACCGACATCTCATGCGACCCGCGGTCCAGAGAGGAATGCCGGGCGCGACTTGGCGACCAGACATAAGAGCCGGTGGGGCTTTCCCGGACCATCTCGGCCATCGGATGATCCCTGGGCGGGATCGGCACCTGCTGCGCAAAGGCCGCCGCGGGTAGGTCCGCCATCGGGATGGGCGCGCTGATGGCCGGACAGCCATCGTCGCCTTGGCGGTGACGGTCGTTGGGGCCGCGCCTCCTGTAGACGCAAAACAACACCAGCAGCAGGACGAAAATCATGGCTATGACACCGCCTATGGCGGCGATAAAGGCTCCGATGTGGATGCCGCCACCACCACCACCACTGCTACCAACGCCATCAGCGGTGGTTGAGAGCCGTACCAGATCGCTGGCGGTGGTGGTGGCAGCGCTTTGTGAAGAGGAGGTGGTGGCGGCAGCATCTACGACGAACTGGGGATGGTCGTTGATGGAGATGATGGTGGTGCTGGTCATGCAGCGCAGCATGGAGCGTGGCGTCGACTCGACCCAGAGGAACGTGCCGCAGGCTGGGTAGTCGCTGAAGGAGCTGCGATTCGCATTATTTCGTTTTGCGTCAGACAGAAAGATTGCTCCTTGACTTCACCGGGGTCAGAGTGGGATTCGTCACCCATCAGCAGCCGGTGAGAGCGCCCAGGCTGGAACACCTCCCGGAGCGTTGAGCTTCGTAGTCATAGCAGATGGCAAACGAGGGGAAGTAGTTGGTCGTGGTGCATCCCACCACGTGGTTTGCGTCGGTCGAGCATGTCCACCCGTCGTCGCAGGTGAAAGGCGAGGCTGGATCATGTATGAGCCAAAGTGAGCTGGCGCCAAGTCAGGAGGCAGCTCTGGTGAGACGGAGACTTTTTGACTTACACGGGTGTCCAGTGAACCAGCCACATGTTTTCGAGTTCAGCCATGAGTTAGTTCCGGCAATGCTGCTCAAGTCACCTTTACTCAGCAAGCCCCGGGGTTCGGCTTGCGTAAAGCGTTTCACAGAGGGCGGATCTGTGGTCGCCGGTGCCCAGCTGCTTATGCCGTTTGGGCCGAGCTGGCCGGTTTCCAGCGGGCGGCTGTCGAGGAGGTGCTGGTTCCCCTGGGGCCAGGCTAGAAACGCCGCGGCCGAGCCGTGGGCCAGGACGGCCAAGGGCAACATATACGGCGGCGCCATGTAGGCCGTGCTTCAAGGTAGATTCTGTTGGCCGGGCGGGGTTTCCAATCTGTTCCGGTCGTTGATGGGATTCCGAGTTGGGGGAATTCTTCCCACCACATTTTGGGACGAGGCGCAGATATCAAGCATCGCCACACGGGATCTTTTATATGTAGGAATTTCTGATGACTTGCTCTGAATGGCTCGGTCATCGCGGCTGGGGGTGATGAAGCGTGAAAGCAAGCCCAGATCAGGGCAGTCACTTATACCAGGACTCACATCCAGTCAGGGTTAGGGTCTGACGCACACTCTCCGTGACATCGCTGCCATCCCTCTTCGGTTCAAGTCACTGCGATCTCAGCCGCAGTGGGGACTGTGTGCTGGAAACACAACCGCCGCGGGGAAGCAAGCACGGGATAGGTTCCAAACAACCCTCAGGTTTCCGAAAAGGGCAAGCTGCACGAGACCTGGCTTTCCATTGGATTGGCCTCGACCCGAGGTCGTCGGGTTGACTCACCCAGCCGAGGCCTTTATGCCGCACTTGCCCGCCGTCACCCCGGAGAAGGCCGAGTGAGGGGTTCTGGTCCAGCGGCTGGGCTTCTCGCCCCGCAGAGGTCACGGCTGTTCAACTTCACTCCGCTTACTGTCTTTCTTTCAGCCCGGCCTTGTCTTGGTTCAGAAAACAAAACGTGTCAAACTCGGCTGGCCGCGCACAAGCGGCTTGGCAGAGGCGCCAGTTGCCCGCTCTGTGAGGTTCAGCCGGGCAACCTCGCTCGCTGGCATGTGCATGTAAAACGCCTCGTGAGATGTGCAATGTTGGAAATGCATTTATCTGCTTCGGTTCGCAGTCTATCGAAACGGGCCCTTGTATGCCTAAACGAAGCCAAACTACCACTCTAAATCCAACATGACCAGTGTCTTTAGCGTCTCGTATTTCGCCGTAAAGAAATAAACCTATCCCTAATCTCCCATGGATACTCCCACCACAAAGGCATGGACCTTCACCAAGCCGGGCGAGCCCTCCGAGGTGCTCACCCTCGACACAGCCTACCCAAAGCCCGCGTTCCCCCCGCAGCTGCCGGTTCCCAAGGCAGTCGAGCACCTCCTGACCGAGGAGTGGATACTGGTCCGGGTGGCGTACGCGGCGCTGAACCACGGCACGTCCTTCTACCTCCGCGTGCTCCCCGCCTGGGCCCGCAAGGCCGGCCCCGTTGTGCCGGAGCTGGACTTTTCCGGCGTCGTCGAGGACGTCTGGGACCCTGACTCTAACGGCACCAAAAAGCCCCGTCTCGCCAGGGGAGACGCGGTCTGCGGCTTCATCCCCGTCTCCTTCGCCTGGCCCACGGGCACCGGCGCCCTGCAGGGCCACGTCGCGATCCCGGCCCGGTTCGCCGTCAAGGCCCCCGGCCCGCTGCGCGACGCGGCCGGCCTGATGGTGGCGGCGTGCACGGCGCTGCAGGTGGTCGAGGCGGCGGGGCTGCAGCGCGGGCAGCGCGTGCTCGTCAACGCAGCCAGCGGCGGCATCGGCTCTTTCGCGCTGCAGATGGCTCGGCAGGCGGTCGGGCCCGAAGGGTTCGTCGTTGGCGTGTGCTCGGGGAAGAACGCGGAGCTTGTCAGGAGCATTGGGGCTGATGAGGTTTGTTTTCCCTAATCTGCTTTATCCGCATGCCCCTACGTGGGTACCTACCTTACCTAGGTACCTAGTACTCTAACCAAAAAAAAAAAAAAAAAAAACCACCAGGTCATCGACTACCAACAGCACACACCCCTCGCCCCCGAGCTCAAGCGCCGCTACGGCACCAACCCTCTCGACGCCGTGCTCGACTGCATCGGGATCCAGCAGCTGTACGTCGCGAGCGCGGGCTTCCTGTCCCCGGAGGCCGTCTACAGCGCCGTCGGCCTCGTCATCGAGGCCTGGACGCTGCGGCACATGGCCCGCTGCGTCCTGACCATGCAGCTCAACGCGCTCTGGCCGCGGTCGCCGTGGCTGGGCGGCACCGGCCGCGCCTGGCGCTGCGCGAGCATGATGGACGCGAGCGTCGAGACGATGCAGCGCGTCGCCGACATGGTGGCAGCGGGCGCCATCCGCATCCTAGTCGACGAGGGGGAGTGGGCGTTCGAGGACGTGCCCGCCGCGCTGGCGAGGGTTGAGAGCAGACGCGCGGTGGGCAAGGTGATCGTCAGGGTTGGGCTGGGGATCCCCGAGCATCGTGCATGAATCTTTCTTTTCTTTTTTTCCGCTGGGTGACGTCTCGCCCCGTAAATCCCCACTCAAGCCTCCATAGTACGTCATATCACTTAATGGCATGGCATCCGTGATATTGTTCCTCCCATCATAAGCCCCGGAAGCGAAGGAGAAAAAAAAAGGATCAGACGACACGCTAAACCCCGGCGCTGCGTCATCGATTCAACCTTAGGCTCGGTGTCTACCAGGGGCGGGCAGCAGCGAGCCCAACAGAACACAGTCCGTCCGGTAGCACCACATATTCCCACCTAGACCGAGATCGAGTCAAGAGACCAACAATGAGCGTTTTTACGCATGTACCTACCTACCCAAGCTGCCAAGATGGAGCCTGTGCTGGCATCAAGTGTGGCCGCGTCGGGCTTTGGGACGTCCGACACTCCGTGCTGACCCCGCCACCGTTCGTATCCCTCCCGAACCCCGATCCGCCCCGCCAGGCCCTATCAGACTTTTGCTGCGCCACCGGGCTAGGCCCTGCCAAGCGCGGGTTCTAGACTCTGCTCCGACAGGGATAATACCACCCAATTATTCATTCTTCAGTTGGTCTGTCATAACGGCACATGGACTTGATCTAGGTGGGTACCTAGTCAACCGAGATAACCGCCAGAGCAAAGTGCTTGGCCGCCTTGAGGAGGGGTGTTCTGAGCGCCTACCAGTCGGCACCGTCTATCTGCTTCGGGAGATGACATGAAGGTAGAAAATAGCAGAACGAAAGAAAAAATTGCCGTGGGTGGTACTCGGCCAGATCGTACAACGTTACCAGCGCCCGCCCGACGCTGGACAATCCTTCACATTAGCCATTCTCGCAGGGCGACCAAATGCCTGGTCCCAACCTCTGCTTCCCCTTCTCTTTTTCTTTTCGCTGTGTCAGGTGGGTATCATGAGAACCATGGGGCAACGCTTTCCCTCCAAGCACAGCAAGCCCCTGGACAGAATAGGGAAAAGGTGGACGATCGTCTCTCGGAAAAAACCGTCGTGTCCTTTAAAACCCGCCCCCGCCATCCTTCCACTCAGCGCCCAGCCCGAAGAGACCGACCAAGCTCGGGGGCATGTGATTCGTGCCCTGTCCACCAGACATGCTGATGCTCATCGGGTTGCCATTGGGGGCCCCGAACCCCGCCGTCGCTGCCGGGCCGAGGGCAACGTTGGAGAAGATGTCCCAGTCTCCCCCTTCGACGTAGTTGCCCATGAAATCGTCAAAGATGGGATCGGTTTCGGCGAGTTTGACCTTGGCGCTTCCTCCCAGGTCTTCCTGATTGTTGATGGACGGGGTCTCAACCTTGATTTGCGGCACCGCCTCCCTCAGTCGCTCAACGAATGCCGGTGTCGGGAGGGGCAGGCCGACCTGCTGCATGAAGTGCTCTTCTCTCGCGTTCCACGCCTTGACCAGGTAAGTTGCCAGCGCCATGTGCGTCCTGCTGGAGCCGGGATTGAAGAGGTCCGGATGGAGGGGTTCGAAGGCTTCCAGGTGCTCCCACGCCTTGTCTGACAGCGGGCCGCCGGGGCGATGGCACAGCTGGCCAGCGAGGAAGATGAAGAGCTCTTCGTGGAGCTGGAGACGCGAGTACCAGAGAAACCCCGTCTTGAGGGCGGTGCGATGGTGACGCACATGATGTTCCAGTCCTTCCACCGCTAGCCTGAAAACATGGTCCTTGGGAGAACTGCCCCAGTCCTTCTTCTGCTCGGCTGCAAGTAGCGTCTGGACCTTGCCCATCATGATGGACATGAATTCATAGGTAAATTCGTGTATCGGGCCTGCCGAAGGGTCACACCGTTTCTCCATAATCTCGGCAATATCTCGCGCCACCACAGCGAGCATGCCGCGGTACTCTTCCAGCTTCTCCTTGCTGGGGCCGTCGTGGACGCCGCGGGTGCTGTTTTCGTCAAAGAAAAAAGACGGGTCTAGTCCTGGCGTATCGACTAGAAAGCGCGTGAGCCTGTTTTGAATCACGCAAAACACCATCTCGGTCGGGCCGTCTCTGTCCGGCGGTAGCTCGGCGGCCGAGGCGTACAGGTCTGCGTCGTTGAGGTTCCTAGGCTCTTTAGTGTCCCACACCCGCGGCAGCAGATTGTGCCCCAGCCCAGACATGAAGGCAAACCTGGCATCCAGCGCTATAATCTGCCACCACAGCCGGCGCCTCATCTCGATGTCGAACGGACTGAGGCCGAACGTCGTGCCGTCCCGATGGAGGCCCATTTTCTGAGCGATCCGAACCGCCACTCCGTGGAGAATCCAGGTCGCATGCCGGTTGTACCTTCCTTGAATCGAAAGCTGCCGCGTCATGTCCAGCCTGGTTAGCATGGATGGGGCCGAAAGCGCGATGCGGCGTTTTGGTTGCCCGCACTCACTAGATAAAGCACGAAAGCCTGTAGCGTAGTAAGGTCGTGGTTCTTGAGAAACCTGGCTTGGTTTAGACACATCCGAGCGCCGCTCGAGAAGCGCTGTATGGCGGTGTCCCGGCCGCAGCCCAACAATATGTGGCATTCCTCATCCGAGAGCGCGACAGCGGCCAGGGTGTAGATGGCAAAGAGCAGCGCCTCGACGTTCCTGGGGAGCGGGCGGTCGGCGGAGCGATTCGTGGCATCGACCAGGTAGGGCTGCACCGTCGGGGCGTGAATGACCTTGGACACGGGGTTCACGCGATCCAGGAACACCTGCCAGAGACGGAGCATTTGGCCCGCGTCGGGATGGATGTCAACAGTGGAGGGGGGGCTTTGTGGAGTATCTCCGCCCATGAGCAGGTCGGCACCGTTCATGTCGGGAGTCAGGCCATCCGAGGCGTCTTCTTCGGGCGAGGGCTCGTCGTCGTCGATGATGGTGCGCATGGCCCGGAGCTCGTCGTAGATGGTGGACACGACGTACGAGTCGACAAACCGGGTGGTGCCGCCCTCCTGCTTGATCAGCTTGCCGTGCTTTTGCCAGTTCAGCATGGGCTCTTCGCTCAGCTTCGGTGTGTTCTGCGGGCTCGCGCTAGAATGAGTCGGCGTCGAGGGGCCGTCTTCGCTCTTGCCCTCCGAAGCGTACTCCCGAAGAAGCTCTTCGCAGCGCGCAAGCCTCTCCTGGAGGTCCTGGTTCGGGCGCCTCCTCTTGCGAGGGGGCGCTGGTGTGCTGGGTGTACATTGCACGTTGGCCTGAGGTCGCATCGCGCGTCAGTCAGCGATCGAGGGGCGCAGAAGCGAGCCCTCGTACCTTTAGGCAGTTTGCGCAAGGGAATGAGCGATCGCATTTGATTTTGCGGTGCTGTTGGTCATGGCGTCGAGCGTTGCGTCAGTCAAGTCAGTCAGTCACTCAACCGCTTCGGCCCATCCGCCAGCAAAAGGCCGCCGCAGCAGAGGCGCGAGGCAGAGACACGCACCTGGCAGAGAACGCAAGCAAGTATGCGGGGCGATTTGGTCGCGGCCGATGCAGTCGGAGCGGCAGAAACCATGGCGGTGACAGTCAGCGGCGAATCGAGCCCTTTTCTGCCGGACATGGCCAGCTCAGGCGAGCACCAACTCGGCCGTTACGGCCAAGGCGAGTCGGCGGCCTTGCCCTGATACGGACACGGTTCCAGGGGGTCTCCCCGCCGTGTGCCTGTGGAAGTTGGTGGAAACGCTTGGACCGAAAGAAGAATCGGCGACAGTCGCGACGGGGCAGTCAAGTTGGCAGCGGAAGTGAGGGGTGACACAGAGGCGGAAGGGAGGAGAACAAACGGCCAGACTAGAGGCAGTAAAATGGCGGACGGGCGCAATTGTCAGCAAATTCAGCCCCTATTATTCAAGCTGCCGGATCAAGGCCTGTGCTGCAGGTGCGATGCAGTGGGTATGGTGCAATTAGTTTCAGGCGTCACCAAGGCGTTAAAGTCCAGAGCGGCAAGAACGGGACCCAGGCAGCCGCATGGCGGGAGCCCCATACCTTGGTACAGTGGGTCTATGACGGTTCGGTTGCCTACCACCTGGCGGGCGGATTTATCGCGGATACGAGGCGTATACGAGGGATCAGAAGTTGTGCCGACAGGCCAACTCACAAGTACAGGCACATATGCGGTACCTAGGTATCAGGACTGGCAAACAACATGTGCTGTGCCGAAAGGCATTTACAGCGCCTCCAACGCAATGCCCCAAGGACAACATGGCCAATTCGGAATGTGGTCGCGGGTGCGGGTGGCTGAGGATTGTGACGACATCACCCGTCCTGCCCACCCACGCCAGTCGGGAGACTTTGCAGATGGGAGTCTTAGGAACCATCGAGCCAATCCACGGTTGTTTCCTCTTCTTCCCGACCTTCCTAGCCAGGCAACAAGACCGCGCAGGTCCATGCCGAAGGGTCTGATCGCTACGAGATTTCGGGAATACCAAAGGGGCTAAATCTGGCCACATAAGCCGGCGGAACACCGCCCGATTTGCACGTGCCTGTGCTGCCAACGGGCAGTTCCTGATGAGTGCACCATGTGGTTTTCAGTCTTGTCTCAGCGGGACAATCCACAATCCACAGACATGGACGGGGTGTTGTTTCTCTCGTGCCTTCATCAGATTTTGCTTCTTTTATTTTTATTTTATTTTATTTTTTAAATATTTTTTTTAATAGACGCTTCCCAGGCTGCGCCCCTCCCGTCTCACACTCTTTAGCATGCATGCCATATCATCATCCCCTTTGCCTCGCCTGCCCGTGCCGACAACCCGTGCAAAAGTCGTGGGCGTGCGTGGGTTAGCAGTCTCGAGACGGGCCGTGACGGACCAATTATGGCGAGCTTAGTAGTGATTCGGGCTGCTTCGAGCTGACGACTGCGTACCCCCACATTAATTTTGCCTGCCGAACTTTTCTCTGCTTCGTGATGTAGCCTCGACTACCTAGCTCTGAATTCGACGAGCTGGTTGCGACGAGATTCGGGCTCGCGGTGCTGGCGCTTCTTCCGTCCGACCGTGATGTCAACTGGACCTGCAGTACATCCGTAGCCGCTCAGATTCTACACAAACAGTTTGGCCATGTTGCCCGCAGTATGTGTGTTCAAGTGTGCTCCGACTTCGGCCTCGCCCCTGGAGTTGCTCTATCCCTCCACGCCCCAACTGACATGGCCATGGCGCGCCCTAGAGACGGACTCTGGCCCTCGTCGCGACGAGGAGTTGTCGCCAATTGGCGCTTCTCCGGCCCGCTGCGCCCTTCCTATTCCAGTCCCGACCGTTGAGCGCGACGCCGAGACGCCGCCAAAATGCCTTCCACTCGCAGCTCCAGGGCTCGGCCCCGCCCACCGTCTCGATCCTCCAGTCCGCACCACAGACCCCGCAGACCTTGACGGAGAAGATTGTGCAGCGCTACTCCGTCGGGCTCGCGCCCGGCAAGAAGGTCAGGTCGGGCGACTATGTCACGCTCTCGCCGCACCACTGCATGACCCACGACAACTCGTGGCCCGTGGCCCTCAAGTTCATGTCCATCGGCGCCTCTGAGATCCACAACAGCAGACAGGTCGTCATGACCCTGGACCACGACGTCCAGAACAAGAGCGAGACGAACCTCAAGAAGTACCGGCAGATCGAGGAGTTCGCCAAGAAGCACGGCGTCGACTTCTACCCCGCCGGTCGCGGCATTGGCCACCAGATCATGGTCGAGGAGGGCTACGCCTGGCCCGGCACTGTGACCGTTGCGTCTGACAGCCACAGCAACATGTATGGCGGTGTGGGCTGTCTTGGTTAGTGCTTCATTGGATTCTGCCACCATGGAAAGGAGCAGCAGGAACCAGCATGCTGACGCCGGATGGCCGTAGGAACCCCAATGGTACGCACCGATGCCGCCTCCATTTGGGCAACAGGAAAGACTTGGTGGCGTAATTAATGCCCTTCCCTTGTGCGCTGAGCCACACTGTCTGGTGGGAACCAGCCGTCTGACGTGGCCCTCAACAGAAATACCCCCTATCGCCAAAGTCACCCTGACGGGAATCCTGCCGCCTGGCGTAACCGGCAAGGACGTCATCGTGGCGCTCTGTGGTCTGTTCAACAACGACGAGGTTCTGAACCACGCCATTGAGTTCACAGGCTCCGAGCAGACAATGCGCAGCATCCCTGTCGACGACCGCCTCGCCATCGCCAACATGACCACCGAGTGGGGTGCCTTGAGCGGCCTGTTCCCTATCGACTCGGTCCTGCAGTCGTGGCTCCGTGCCAAGGCGACCACGTCGGCCATGTTGGGCAAGGAGGGGGGTAGCCGTGGCGTCTTCACCCATGAGAATGTCGAGCAGCTCCTCGAGAACCAGCTCACGGCTGATCCTGGCGCCACATACGCCAAGTCTCTGTACTTGAACCTGTCGACCCTGTCACCCTTCGTCTCGGGTCCGAACTCGGTCAAGGTGGCGACGCCGCTGAAGGATCTCGAGGCCCAGGACATCAAGCTCAACAAAGCGTACCTCGTCTCATGCACCAACTCGCGCGCGTCAGATATCGCCGCCGCCGCCCGGGTTTTCAGAGAGGCGTCCAAGGATGGCATCCCCGCCAAGATCGCCCCGGGTGTGAGCTTCTACATGGGCGCCGCATCCACCGTCGAGCAGGACGCGGCCGAGGCGGCCGGCGATTGGCAGGTGCTGCTGGAAGCTGGCGCCCAGCAGCTGCCGGCGGGTTGCGGGCCATGTATCGGGCTCGGCACGGGCCTCCTGGAGCCCGGCGAGGTAGGCATCAGCGCCAGCAACCGCAACTTCAAGGGTCGCATGGGCTCGACCGAGGCCAAGGCTTACCTTGCGAGCCCCGAGGTCGTGGCCGCCAGCGCGCTGCAGGGCAAGATCGCCGGCCCCGGTTGGTACCAGAAGCCCGAGGGCGTGGAGAAGGTCATCATCGGCGAGGGCAACGGCGACTTCGTGCAGGACAAGGCACTAAGCGTCGAGAGCGCGCTGGAGAAGCTCCTTGCCGACGCTGAGGGCCTGATCTCAGCATCCGAGTCCGCCCTCGGTGTCCCCGAGGCTGGCGAGGCGACGGCGACGGCGGCGGCAGACGAAGACGCCCTGACCGAGATCCTGCCCGGCTTCCCCGAGAAGGTCGAGGGCGAGATTGTGTTCTGCGACGCCGACAACATCAACACGGACGGCATCTACCCGGGCAAGTACACGTACCAGGACAACGTGTCGACCGAAAAGATGGCCGAGGTGTGCATGGAGAACTACGACCCGGCCTTCGGCTCGGTGGCGCGCGAGGGCGACGTGCTGGTGGCGGGCTTCAACTTTGGCTGCGGCAGCTCGCGCGAGCAGGCGGCGACGGCGATCCTGGCGCGCCGCATCCCGCTCGTCGTGGCCGGCAGCTTCGGCAACATCTTTAGCCGCAACAGCATCAACAACGCCCTCATGGGCGTCGAGGTGCCGCGCCTCGTCCAGAGGCTGCGCGAGACGTTTGGCGCCGCCGCCGACAAGGCCCTCACCCGCCGCACCGGCTGGACCTTCCTCTGGGACGTCAGGCGGAGCAAGGTCACCGTCACCGAGGGCCCCGCCGGCGAGACCTGGAGCCAAAAGGTCGGCGAGCTGCCGCCCAATGTCCAGGAGATCATTGCCCGCGGCGGCCTCGAGAAGTGGGTTAAGAGTCAGATCAAGGCCTAAGATACATACCTACTTACCTACCTACTATTTCGTCACCTGGCTTCGAGTGTAGAATTTGGTCATCCAGGCGATCTGGTTTCTGGTATATAGCAGGCTTTGCTCCATTGCATGGAGCGACAAAAGTTGATTGGCTTTTTTTTTCCCGCGTATTTCTGTGGTCTTGGTTTCACATTCGTAACACATCCAACGATGGCACATCATTAGCGGAGGAAACATCTCCTTCCACAACCGTCAATGCCGTCGGCCTATTCTCCCTCACAGCAAGCGCTCGGCGCTGGGCAGCTTTAACGGCCCGCTTGTGGCGATTTCCGTTGACGTGCGTCTGCCACAGCTCCTCGGTGACCAGCGTGGTCCTGCACACGTCGCAGGTCCTGGCGCTCCACGTCACGCGCCGGCCGTTGACCGCCTCGAGGCCCGCGCGCAGCACCTCGGCCGCCGTCTCGGACAGGCTCTCGGGCGCGGGCAGTGCGTCGCCCGCGAGGTACTTCGCCGCCACGCCGGCGGCCTTGTCCGCGACGTCGGCGGCGCCAGCGCCAGTGCTGTCCACCACGAACAGGTGACCCAGCCCGCCTTTCTCCTGGAGCAAGGGAAGCGTCTTGTACGTGATCCACCGGGTCTGGTGCTTGGCGTACCGCCTCGTCGCGCCCTTGACGGCCTCGACGCCCGCGCGCTTTAGCGTCTCGAGCCGCACGGGGCTGGTAAGCTCATTGCTGCTGTCGTCATCGTTGTTGTTTCCTTCCTGCTGGCACAGGGCGTCTAGGTAGGGCTCCATCTGCGCGAAGCCGATGGACTGCCAGATGCCGCTCGTGCGGTCTATGTGCCCGCTACCCGCCGCCACTCGCTTGAGGTAGTAGTCGTGCAGCTCGCGGGTCTCGTCGACCAGGCCGCGCTCCAGCATCGCGTCGACGCGGCGGTCCAGGCGGGCGTTGAGCACGTCGCGCCTCGAGTAGACCCAGAAGAGTAGGGTGTTCCAAGGAGCTGCAGAAGCAGAGGGTCCAGCCTGCTTCTGCTGCTGCTGCTTGGCCTCGTCGCGCCGCTGCCGCTGCTCGGCGTAGATATCAGACGCGCGCCGGCCCGTGGTGAGGTAGATCTGCAGCGAGCGCCAGATCTTGCGCCGGTCGTTGGGGTGCCAGCGCTCGGCCATGACCGGGTCGATCTCGCGCAGCCGCGCCAGCAGCGTCTCGGTCGGCGCATCCTGGAGGGACGGCTCCTCGTCGCTTAGCTGCGGGTCATCCTGCTGTTGCTGCCGCTCATCCTGGTCCCCGCCCGCCTTCGCCTCGTCGGCCCTGGTGACCAGACGGTCGTCAAATAGCAGGCCGTCGGCGTAGTAGTGGGTGCCGCCGACGACGATGGGCAGACGCCCCCTGCTGCGGATCTCGCGGATGACCCTGCCGGCCTCGCGGCGGAACTCGTGCACAGTCCAGGTTGGCTCGTCCAGGCCGATGTTGCCCAGGAGGTGGTGCGGGATCCCGCGCTGCTCCTCGATCGATATCTTGTTGGTGATTATGGGCAGGCCCTTGTACATCTGCATGGCGTCCGCGTTGATGACCTCGCCGTTGAAGCGGCAGGCAAGCTCTACGGCCAGCTACGGATAGGGAGCGGATATTGATTCTACGTCAGCCCCGCATATGATTTCTCTCTCTCTCTTTTTTTTTTTTTTTTTTCCATTTGGTATTCGCAGAATATCAACAGAATTGATAAGAAGACGGCAGAAGAGGACAGCAATCATACATCAGATTTGCCCGTCCCAGTGGTGCCTAGAACCACAACCAGCGGCTCTGAGGGAGGAGTTCGTTGCGCCGCCATGTTGGAGTCACAACGCAACAAGGAGCTTGGACTCTGGCGCAAAGCAGAAAGACGGCGCACAGGCAGCGCCCTCGCCAACATACAGCCCACCCCCCAGGTTGTGCGTGTCTGCTGCCCCTCGATGGGTTGCGAGATTAACCGACCCTTGAACAAGCCGATCGCGAAATAAGTTTATCTTAGAATTCTTCAAGGATTGGATGGCTAGAAGCTGGGAAGCCAGTTCTGAACGTGGCAGGTGGGCATCCATGCACGAATGGCCTGTCTCCTTTTTTTCTGGTCGGCTTCCAAAACCAGGGGTCCAAGCTCCGGTTTGGTTAGCCTTCCGCACGCCGGCCCACCTTCCCCAATCCAATTGACGCGGGTCACGTGCCAGCCCAATCCACTTCCGCAATTTGAACACATCGCAGATTTCCCACGTTGGAGCCACATCTGCCAGCAGCGCCCTTCTGCGGCCTTCCTCGTTTCCTTTTCTCCCGTCAAGATAAAAACGCAGACGCGGCCCTCCCTCGTCCGCCCGACCGACAGACAGACAGCAATCCCCTTCTTCCTTTCTTCAACACCCTTTTAGATGCGCGTTTGGAAATAATTGCCCACCATGAGTTCTTGTAAGTTGCCGCTCTCGCGATGCGCTCCCGCCGCCGCCACGGCGCGCCTCCTCGTCGCCCTCGCTTGGCTCTACGGCCGCGCGCTCCCAGTGCCGCTGTGCAGGTCGTCTGCCATCTCAGCAGCATGTGCTGACCTGTGCGATCGCCGCTTCTAGTACGGTTCCTTGACCTCGTCAAGCCCTTCGTGCCGTTCCTCCCCGAGGTCCAGCAACCCGAGACCAAGATCCCCTTCAACCAAAAATTGATGTGGACCGGCCTCACCCTCCTCATCTTCCTAGTCATGAGCCAGATGCCTCTCTACGGCATCGTGTCCTCGGACACCTCTGACCCGCTATACTGGCTGCGCATGATGATGGCTAGTAACCGAGGCACGCTGATGGAGCTGGGAATCACGCCCATCATCTCGTCGGGCATGGTTTTCCAGCTCCTAGCCGGCACCCACATGATCGACGTCAACCTCGACCTCAAGTCCGACCGTGAGCTCTACCAGACCGCCCAGAAGCTGTTTGCCTTCATCCTGTCTGCCGGCACCGCCACCGTCTACGTCTTCACCGGCCTCTACGGCCCCCCCTCGGAGCTCGGCGCTGGTATCGTCTTCCTCCTGATCCTGCAGCTCTTCATTGCCGGCATGATGGTCATTCTCCTGGACGAGCTCCTGCAAAAGGGATACGGCCTCGGCAGCGGCATTTCGCTGTTCATCGCCACCAACATCTGCGAGTCCATCATGTGGAAGGCCTTCTCCCCCACCAGCATCAACACCGGCCGCGGCCCCGAGTACGAGGGTGCCGTCATTGCGCTGTTCCACCTGCTCATGACCTGGCCCAACAAGCAGCGCGCGCTGCAGGAGGCCTTCTACCGCCAGAACCTGCCCAACATCATGAACCTGCTGGCCACCCTCGTCGTCTTCGCCGCCGTCATCTACCTGCAGGGCCTCCGCGTCGAGATCCCCGTCAAGTCGTCCCGCCAGCGTGGCGCCCGCGGCTCGTACCCCGTCCGCCTATTTTACACCTCCAACATGCCCATTATGCTGCAAAGCGCCCTGTCATCCAACATCTTCATCATCTCGCAGATGCTGTACTCGCGCTTCTCGGAGAATCTCCTGGTCCGCCTCTTCGGCGTTTGGGAGGCCAAGGAGGGCACCTCTCAGCTGTCGGCCGTCTCGGGTCTCACCTACTACATGTCGCCCCCGATGAACTTCAAGGAGGCCCTCGTCGACCCCATCCACACCGCTCTGTACATCGCCTACATGCTCACTGCCTGCGCCGTCTTCTCCAAGACCTGGATTGAGGTTTCCGGCTCGAGCCCCCGCGACGTCGCCAAGCAGCTCAAGGATCAAGGCCTTGTCATGGCCGGTCACCGCGACCAGAGCATGTACAAGGAGCTCAAGCGCATTATTCCCACCGCTGCCGCCTTTGGCGGTGCCTGCATTGGTGCTCTCTCTGTTGCAAGCGATCTCATGGGCGCTCTCGGCTCTGGCACCGGTACCCTTCTTGCCGTCACGTAAGTGTAACACTAGTAGCGATACCCCCATGAGACAGTGTAGTTGATACGACCTAATACTAACATGCGCCTGACAGCATCATCTATGGATACTTTGAGATCGCCGCCAAGGAGGGGGATATTGCTGGCATGAAGGGGATGATCATGGGCTAGATTGAACACTCGTAGTTTTTGAGTGTCAGCACCTAAACCCATCTTCACTCCAATGTGCTCGTTTAACTCGATCTGTAATAATATGCGGGGATATTTTTACAGGGGCGGCCTGCCACGCGTGTCTGGGACGGATACCCATTGGACAAGTATAAAAAAGGGGCGCAAAAGAGGAATTTTCTGGGTTGATCTTTAGCAACAGCGCGGATCTCCCCGTCCGGCACGCGAGACTTGAAAGAAAAGCTGAGTTTCCGTTTTGTTATTTTGGGCTTGTCTAGGTGGGACTGGAAAAGGGACACGGCGCTTGCAGGCCGTACTTGGTACACAGCAAAATGGATGCCGCGGGGCGGTTGTATATTGGGTTGGTTGTGTTAGTAGAATCAATGACGCAGTGACGATCGTCGAGCTGTTGTCAGCTCAGCCGACTGGCCTGTGAGTGAACTCCTATCTCAGAGTACATGAGAATAAGCCAGCGTCCCAAGTTTGCACAGTAAATATCGACAGCTTGCCCCAGCTTATTCTAGCTGACGGTACGTGATAAATTTGAAAGAGAAGACATCCGCGTTTTCAAGGCGAGCATTTAATATTGTCAACCAGCCCCTCCTCATGTCCCCAGCTGTTCTTTTTTTTTTTTTTTTTTTTTCCAAATAAAATCAACGTTTCCCGAGCCCGCACGAAGCAGTGTTCCGAGCCTGTCGTGATGCACACCAAAGGCCCTCCGCTCATGTGGAGCTCGGGTTTCTCATCACGACCCACCTTCCTATCTCAGCATGCCGGTTCATGACGACGTTGCCGTCGGCTCGCTTGGCGTCGACCGGTCCGAGTGCCCGTGGCGCTTTTCGGGTAGCCGGTCGCGCTATTAGCACAAAGAGAAAATCGGCGGCACAGCTGTACAGGGGACCGAGCCAATCAGCAGAAACAGCGTTGCGGCTCCCCCAGCAAGCCAAAAAGTCGGGGAAGCTCTGTCTGTGTGCATCATGCCGCAAACGGGGATCAGCCAGACGTTATTCCTCTATAGTGTGGTGGTGCGGAATGTGGAGGCCATGACACCTCCTCTCTGTGCCCCTGTGCTTGCAGAACGCATGCGGGTGGAGAAAACATGGAGAGTGGAAAAGTCGGAGAGGGCGGCGGTGCAGCGCTACCACGCGCCCGTTCTTGTCCAACCTTTGCTTATCCACATACCACCACTCCTTTCCAGCGAGCAGGTGACGAAATGGAGGCATGTTACAGTGCATACATACAACTGGGTGGCAACAATGAAATTTACCGGCATGAGTCACCCGGACGAACCCCAGGACTCGACGATGACGAGAGAGAGAGAAAAGGAATCGAGGGTTGAAGGTGTGTCGAACGGACTCGCGTAGCGTTAGACCGAAAAGTCAGCGAAACGGTGAACGAACAGGCCAGCCGACAACGGAGATCCTTGCGTAACGCGACGACTGGCGGGGCTTAGTGTAGGTGCTCTGTGCGCATGTGGCAGGCACTCACGTCCCGACCGGGCGGGTGATAGCCGCCGACATATTTTCTTTTTTTTTTTCAGAGATCCCGTCGTTCCTCCCGTCTCAACTGTGAGACTGAAAGAGTTATCCCACCGTCTGAGAAAGAGCCGCAAATCTCTCAGATCTGACAGGATGGACGGACGCTGCGGGATCCAAACTCGGGTGGGGCTCATGACGAGGTTTTCAGGGCATGGGCGCCCCGGTCTAACGATTCGGGGTATCGGGGTATTTCATCATGATGAACGCTACACCCTTGCCATTGGTTTTTTCTAGGACCTGCTTGGATGCTTGCCGAGGAGCATTCTGGTCGGTGAGAGAGGAGCTTTGGAAACCCGGGAAAGGTTAAGCTCTCGGTTCAACTTGCCCGGCAATGGACGCAGGATGACTGCAGGGGAACCATCAATCCGCAGCTTCGACGTTGGAGTCCGTGCAACACCCGAATCTCGCTCGCTCTTGATACTTTCTTGTTATCGCCTATCTTGGCTCAGTTAAGATAGCTTCCATGCAGTGACGTTTGAAATTCGAGTATTTTATTTGCTATAAATTGGTTCGCCAGCGCCGCGTGTGTGCATCCAACACTTCCGCCCGCCTTGGCTCCACGCCGGGCCATCGGAGCCTCCAACCTTGGGAAGGTCGGCCTGCATGTGCCCCATAGACTCCACTTGCCCGGGCCCGCCTTCGTCTAAGGTCTGGTGCCTGCCAATTTTTCCCCCAGCTTCAAGCAGCGCGTGCATCCCGACCATTCCCTCGGCCCAGCCTATCGCCCTTGCTCTTCCATCCCCCGTCTGTTCCCAGCTTTAAATAGCTGGAGATCCTTCCTCGCTTCTGTTCCGGGGCATCTGTTCTTCTGCCAAGACCGTAATTGTTGTGCTGCCATTGCTGCCCTCACCTCAGCCGCCTTTGCCAGGCCGTTGCAGCACCAACTGTATCTCATCCCTTTGCACAATTTTACAATTCGGACAGCTGAGGACTGGACGCCTCCGACCTCGCCGCTCCTGTCTGCCCTTGGCAGCGCGGGGCCGCACGCGACACGCAACAATGGGTATTGGAGAATGCGAGTGGCCAATATGGCGGACTGATGATCTGACGCATTGTTTTCAGCATGAGTGAGTCCCGAGGCGCCGCCACAGCTCCCCTGTCTTGGGCTTGTGTTCCCCATCCACGGGGTCCAATACCTTTGGGTGTCGTCTTCTGTTTTCCTGCATATCTATGCTTCTGACGCTGACCCACCATATTTTCGCTCCTGCAAGCTACCTGAGGATTCTCCTCCCGGCGACCGTCATAATCTTGTCGTTTTTCAACCTCGGCTTCCAGAGCATCTACCGAGCCGCCGGCAGGCTAAAACGAGGGAATGATTCGTATGCGCCGATCCCGGAACCCGAAAATGCCGCCCGTCAGCACACAGACCTCCCGCCCGACGAGCCGCTCGCCGGGAACTCCGACGACGACGATGAGGGGCTAGCCATTAACGGAGGCCCCCTGACCCTCGTGAAGACCACAACCAGGGGCTCCATTGTCCAGGCCGACAAGCCCCCTGCCCAGACCTTTTCGGTAGTCGTCGAGGAGCTCGCCATCGCCGGCCTGGTCGCCGTCAATGCCATTGCGCTGCTCAAGCGGGACACCTCGCGCCCCTCGCTCACCCCCGCCGTCGTCGGCCTGGCCACCTGGCTCTACGTCCTCGTCCTCGCCTCGCTCCGCCTCTTTCTCGGCAGCACGCGATGGCGGGTGCCGCACCTCTGGAACCACACCGCCGCCGTATACAGCTGCCAGTGGCTTTTTACCCTTGCCATCTTCCGCTCCGTCCTCGTTCATCCCATGTCGCAGCTGAGCCAGGTCTTGGTGATCGTCGAGTTCTCTCTGACCACGCTGTTGTTCGTCATGGCCATCACCACGCGCAAGGGCAATAAGACGGTCCTGCTTGAGTGGGAGGACGGGATTCCGCCTTCGCGGGAGAAACTTGCTTCGCTTTTCTCGTCCTTCACCTTTTCTTGGGTCGATTCCATCGTGCGCCAAGGCTACAAGGAGCCCTTCGAGATGGACAAGATCTGGAACCTGCTGCCCAAGGACAAGGCCGCCGCCGTCCTGTCCCACTACCGCCAGATCAAGAAGACCTCGGCCCTGTCCTTCCACCTGCTCAGCTACTTCAAGACCATGCTGATCGCCCAGGCCGGCTGGGCCGTGTTCTCGGGATTCTTCACTTTTGCCCCCACCATGCTCCTCAAGGCCATCCTGGAGTACGTCGAGGACCCAGAAAGCGCGCCCCGCAGTGTCCTCTGGCTGTACGTCATCCTGCTTCCCGTCACCGACATCATCCGCTCCCTCGCCGACAATCGTGCGCTGTGGATAGGCCGCAAAATTTGCATCAACATCCGCGCCATCCTGATTGGCGACATCTACGCCAAAGCCCTGCGGCGCAAAGCTGCTGCTGGCAAAGACACTGTACTCGGTGCCGACAAGAAGGGCGACGCAAAGGTCGGCAAGCTCGCCAAGATCAAGAGGATGCTTGGCCTGGGCGGCAAGGACGATAAAAAGAAGGCAGCCGACAACGCCGGTGCGAGCAAGGACGCCAAGAAAGACGGGGAACCAGACGAGCAGGCCAACCTCGGGACCATCATCAACCTCATGTCGGTCGACAGCTTCAAAGTGTCCGAGGTCACGGCGTACCTGCACTTCCTCGTCGCTTCCGCGCCCACGCAGCTGCTGGTGTCCGTTGTCCTCCTATACCGGGTACTCGGCCTGAGCGCCATCCCCGGCTTCATCGTCATGGCGGCTCTGCTTCCCGCCAACATCGCGTTTGGAAAGGCTTTCAACTCGACCCAGAAGACTATCATGGCTGCTACGGACAAGCGGATACACACCACGAACGAGATCCTTCAGAACATCCGCATCATCAAGTACTTTGCCTGGGAGCATCGGTTCAGCAGCATAGTCGATGAGAAGCGCAAGGCAGAGCTCAAAGCCCTCAAGGCGCGTTACCTTGTCTGGGCGTGCGCTGTGGCGATTTGGAACACCGTCCCGATTCTGATCACCTTCTTCTCCTTCCTGGTCTACACCATGATTGAGAAGAAGCCTCTCTATCCCTCGATAGCCTTCACGTCCATCTCGCTCTTCATGCTTCTGCGCTACCCCCTGGATCAGCTCGGCGACATGCTCGCCCACGTCCAGGAGGCCAAGGTCTCAGTCGACCGTATCGAGGAGTTTCTCACCGAGGAGGAGACGGACAAGTTTGAGCAGCTAGGCGAAGACAATCTAGACGAGAACGGAAAACGCGTCGTCGGTTTCCGGGAGGCGACCTTCATCTGGGGCGGCAAGGATGTTGTTGCTGAGGATGGTTCCCAGGCGTTCCGGCTGCTCGACATTGACATTGACTTCCAGATCGGCAAGCTCAACGTCATAACCGGCCCCACCGGATCCGGAAAGACGTCGCTGCTCATGGCCCTGCTTGGCGAGATGACTCTGATCAACGGGCGCGTGTTCCTCCCTGGCGGCAGGAGCCGCGAGGACGTGCGTGCGGACCCAGAGACGGGCCTTGCCGAGACGTGCGCCTACGTCGCCCAGCAGGCCTGGCTGGTGAACGCGAACATCAAGGACAACATTCTCTTCTCGGCGCCCTTCGACGAGAAGCGGTACCATGACGTCATCATTGCCTGTGCTCTCGAGCGTGATCTCGAGATTCTCGACAACGGCGACGAGACTCTGGTGGGCGAGAAGGGAATTACGCTGTCGGGCGGCCAGAAGCAACGCATTTCGCTTGCACGGGCTGTCTACTCCAACTCGAAACACCTCCTCCTGGACGACTGCCTCAGCGCTGTCGACTCCCACACGGCTCAGTGGATCTTCAACAACTGCATCAAGGGCCCGCTCATGCGCAACCGGACTTGCATCCTGGTTTCGCACAACATTCCGCTCTGCGTGCCATACTCGGACCACGTGGTCGCCATGAACAACGGCAGGGTAACAAGCCAGGGACCCCCTCAGGACATGATCGCGTCTGGCGCCCTCGGCGAGGAGATCCAGGCTGCCCAAAAGTCGAAGCTCGACACTCCCAGCATCTCGAGGATTCCTTCGCGCGTCCCCTCTAGCGTCGGCGAGACCAGCGGCGGCGATACCGTGTTCGATGCCAATGGCGGCGATCATTTGTCCAAGCCCCAGGCCCAAAAGCCCCAGAAGAAGCAGGACGCAATGGAGGAAGCCAAGGTGACGGGCACCGTCAAGTGGTCCGTGATGAAGTTATACCTCAGCTCTATGGGATCGTGGTGGTTTTGGGCCGTCGCCATGGTCGTCTTCATCCTCCAGCAGATCAGCGGTGTCGCATCCAACCTTTGGATCAAGACGTGGGCGAACCAGTACACCGAAGAAGTCTCCAAGATCCAGTTCAACACCAACTCGCTTTCCTACGGCGCTCAATCCTTCACCCCCACGTACATGGCCTCGGTGTCTACCTACGTCAAGGGTCAGCTCAAGATGGACTCAAACACCACCGCTCTTCAAGTGGCCATGAATCCGGAGGTCAATGTTCAGTACTACCTGGTTGTGCTGGGGATTATCGGTCTCGCGGGTGCTCTGACGGCCTTCATTCGCGACCTCTGGATCTTCTTTGGTTCTCTGACGGCCTCTTGGAAGTTGCACAGCCAGCTTATGGGCGCAGTTTCCAGGGCCAAATTCAAGTTCTTTGACGTCACCCCCCTGGGCCAGATGATGAACCGGTTCAGCAAGGATCTCGAGGCGGTTGATCAGGAAGTGGCCCCCATCGCCATTGGAGTTATGAGCTGCGCCCTTGGCATCGTCGTCACCGTGACCCTTATCGCCGTAGTTACGCCTGGTTTCCTTGTCTCTGGCGTCTTCATCACTGCCGCTTACGTTTTCCTCGGAAAGTACTACCTCGCCGCTTCGCGCGACCTCAAGCGTCTGGAGTCTGTTCAGCGCAGCCCTCTGTTCCAGCAGTTTGGCGAGACCCTGAGCGGCGTCACCACGATCCGGGCATACGGGGAAGAGCGGCGATTCGTCCGGGACAATATGGCGCGCATCAACGCGCAGCTGCGGCCGTTTATCTACTTGTGGGCAGCTAACAGATGGCTTGCTTTCCGGACGGACCTTCTGGGCGATCTGGTTGCTTTCTTCGCCGGCGTATTCGTCATCTTCAGCATAGGCACCATCGATCCGGGCTCTGCCGGCTTGTCGCTGAGCTACGCGATCGGATTCGCCGAGAACATCCTCTGGCTTGTCAGGCTCTACGCGCTAAACGAGCAGAACATGAACTCGGTCGAGCGTATCAAAGAGTATCTCGACGTGGAGCAGGAGGCAGACCCCATCGTGGAGAAGAACAGGCCGCCGCCAAACTGGCCCAGCTCCGGATCGGTCGAGTTCGTCAACTACACCACGCGCTACCGCAAGGAACTCGACCCCGTCCTACGGAACCTCACCTTCAAGATTGACGCCCACGAGAAGGTGGGCATCGTGGGCCGGACCGGTGCCGGCAAGAGCTCTCTTGCTCTGGCCATCTTCCGCGCTCTCGAGGCAGACGAAGGCAAGATTCTCATCGACGGCATCGACACTGGTCTGATTGGTCTGCGCGACCTGAGAGAGGCCATCACTATTGTGCCGCAGGAGCCAACCCTCTTTATGGGTACAATCAGGTCCAACCTGGATCCCTTCAACCTTTTCACGGACGAGCAAATCTTCAAGGCGCTTCGCCGCGTGCAGCTTATCTCGCCGGACGAGTCGACCGGCGGCAGCAGCCCGCCCAGCCTTGTGGACGCCGTGCCGAACGTTTCTGACGGCTCGGCCAGCCCTACGACGTCGGCACCGAGCACCAACAAGAACATCTTCCTGAACCTCTCCTCACCCGTGTCCGAGTCCGGATCGAACCTCTCGCAGGGCCAGCGGCAACTCCTCTGCCTAGCGCGGGCGATGCTCAAGGAGCCGTCCGTGCTGGTGATGGACGAGGCCACGGCATCGATCGATTACGCAACCGACTCCAAGATCCAAGAGACGATCCGGGAGATGAAGGACGCGACCATAATCACCATCGCGCACCGGCTGCAGACGATCGTGGACTACGACAAGGTCCTCGTCCTGGACAAGGGCGCCGTCGTTGAGTACGGACACCCCTGGGAGCTGATGCAAAAGGGGGAGAGCGGGAGCTTCCGGGGCATGTGTGACATGAGTGGTGACTACGACGTGCTGGCCAAGTCGGCCAAGAAGGCATGGGAGATCAAGAAGGGGCAGGGCACACTGATTGATGTCGAGGAGCCGGCTGCCAACGGCGATGGGGCGGCCACGTCATAGCATGGCGACCCAAACACGGTCGACACGGCCGAGTCGCCAAAGGATACCGCCGTATCTAAAACCGGTCCGAGACGCCAGAAGGTGTTTACGGACTTCTCGATCGATGACCAAGGCCAGACAGGAGCCGAGGACTTGGCGTCCTCGCCTCGGCGGCACACGCAGCCGCGCCACCGGCCTGGAGTCGGCGACTCGCCTTGTATCCGCCCTCGCAGCCTCGGCGCTCGTCCAACAGCTATGCCATCTGCGGGGAGAAATGCGGATTTCGCAACGAGGCTGGGCGAATGGCTGACAAGCATCTGGGCGTAGGATGGGTAGGGCATCACTTTGGCCAAGAATAATCGAGAATGGGCCGTGGCAACTTCTCTCGGGTTCCACGGTCTGTGACTAAAATTATAGCGTAGGCCGCCCTTATAGGGACGCTTTTGTGAGATGGAGTCAATGGCGATACATGAGTTTTGTATTTCATGCTCTGGCGTGCATACATTTTTTGGACTCGCCTTGTCGAGCGCTTAGATTGTCAGGTCGAAATTATTCCATTGCGAACCGGCACTTGGCACCGATGAGTGTGTCGTTTTATCTGTCCTTCGTCGTGACAGTGTTGTTTTTGATCAGGGAGGGGATGATCTTGATAGCTAAAAGCTAGCTGGCGTACGTACAGTATATGGAAATCACTCCGATTCAAAGAAGCATCGACGTAGCTTGATAATTACAAAGCCGTACGTCGTGTTTGCAAAGCATATGCTTTCTCCTTTGAGTCGTGACATGAGACGTTGGGCGGCTTTTTGTCAGCCACAGGCTCCTGCCCCACTAAATGTGCAATCCAATCAACACTGCCGAATGCTCAATCTCTGAAAAGCATCGCTCGAATCCTCCTTGCTCGGAAAAAGATAGCAGATGTCCTCGGGGGAGTATCTGGACCGCATTCATTCCCAAAGGGCGATCGAAAAGATGGAAATCTCAAACCCAAGACGAGTCCTGGCCGTGTCGCTGGAAAGCGACGCCGAGCTGCTGAGCAAGTTCATCAGAGGTTCGAACCCATTTTGCCCCCACCATGGAAATCAAGAGGCGAACCATGCTCACGAAAACTCTCCCCCAAAGACCTCACGGGCTCCCACCCAACGCCAGCCCCAGTCGTCGACGGCGACGGCGGCCCAGGGCTGGCAGGCACGACGCACGAGCTGGCGCTCAAGACGTCCTACTACGCGACCTCGGTGCCCGTGTGGCTCGACACGATCAGCGGCGCCCCGGGCGACTGGGCCGACTCGTTCCTGTCGGACGAGGCGCGGGAGGTGCTCGGCGTGCTGGGCGCCGTCGCCGTCGTTTTCCGGTTGGGCGGCGGGAATGGCAGCAGCAGCAAGGACCTGGTCTCGGCGGTAGGCCGCGTCGTCCGCGAGGGGCTGGGCGGCTGGGAATGGGATGGGGTTGGGCTCGCGGTCGGGGTGGGCGAGATGCCGAAGACGGGAGGAGGAGGATGCGGCGGTGGCGAGGACGGGGACGTGCTGGGCGAGTGGGAGGAGTGCTGCGCCGAGGCGGGGCTGGAGTTCGTCCACGCCCGGCCTGGGCGCGGGGAAGGGGACGGGGGCTTGAGGAATGAGTTTGGCGGTTGGTGCTACTCCTGTCCCTTTTTATGCATTTTCCTTAATGAGGGATTCGCATGGTGGCTAAAAAAAAAAAGAACTTTGATGGGGTAACTGACGACGGCACGGGCAAAAACTAAACAAAAACACAGAAAAGACGGGCATCCCACGAGTCCTCGAGGCGCTGCAGTCCAACGACTGGGCGCTGGATGTGGGCGACGCCCTTGACGGTCTGGATGACGACGACGACGACGACGACGACAACGGCGACTCGTCGTCTTTGGAGTTTGGCGAATTTGAAAAGGCGACCCCGGGCGGGAAGACTACAGACTTGGACCCTGCGAGCCTCGACTTTGGCTTCGACAAGGCCGACTTTGAAGGGCTGCGGCACGCCATCTGGAGCTCGGGCGTCGAGGAGGACGACGGCGCCGGCGGGTCCTCGGCGGTGAAGCCGAGCAGTAGTGGTCAAGATACGGCTGCCACGGCTGCTGCTGCCGCTGCTGCGGAGACAGAAGGTGCTGGCAGTGGTAGCAAGGAAGGGGGCGCTGGTGGCGACGACGAGGACGGCCTCGGGCAGGGCGACGTCGAAAAGGTGGAGGCCATGATGCGGAAGCTGCTGGCGGTGCGCGAGATGGGCGCCGGCATGCCCGAGGAGCAGAGGAGGCGGCTCGCGGCCCGGGCGGTCGGCGAGGTCATGAGGGAACTGTAGGCGGGGGATAGGGTTACTCTACGTGATATCTAGGGCGAGGCTCACGTCCCGCTACTCTGACCCGCCGACGACGGCTATCCCCGAAGGCCACAGGATCCCATATCTGGCCGACAGTGGGTTGGTATCACTCCCTATTCTTCCCTGCTTGTAAGATTGAGCATTGCGCTGGCAGGCGTGACCGCCTTGCAAACATTTTACGACGATGCGATTCGACCAAACAAAGCTGCATAATGGGGCTGATCCCCGGCAGCATCAACAGCGCTTTATCGACAGCAGCCTCCCGCCGTTTCGTTTCCCCACGGGTTTCATTTACTGTTTATGGAGGTCGTCTTTGAGCTGCGGCATTTGCGGTGGCGTCGGCATTGAGCAGCAGGGAGGGCGTTGTCTGTCTAAGCGCCCTCAACACTCTGCCCCGGACTGCAGCCTGGCCTTCTCGTCGGCAGCCGCTGCTTGGCGTTCTGCCCTACCACTATTGTCTGCATATGCACGGGCCGGCCGGCATGGTGAATCAACAGCCAAGTCGTGTCATGCCATGTTATGGGCACCGCCGTCCGTCATTCATCCCTCAGCAGGCGTCACAGGCAGGGGTTCCGGACTGGGGGATCTGACAGCGAGTGCGGAGAACAAAAGACAATGGATGGATGGAAAGAGAGGTTGCAAAACGCACGACACATGCCCATTGGATGGATGATGGGTCCCAACCCACACCCACCCCGTCTCCAGTTGCTGCTTCCGTTGTTTTAGCGGAGGCAGCCAGGTCAGTTGCAGCCGGGGCTCCAGCCAGTGAGCCGGCTGGCCTGACTCGTGGCAAGGGATCGAGACGAGAGTCGAGGCCCGATTCGCTGCGGCGCAGTCCACTCAGCTTTCTGCACGGGCCCGACGCGTCATGCGAGGCGCGTTTATCGGGCATTCGAGGCGTCAGTCAATCACCAGTCAAGTTCGATTGTTGACATGACATGCCCGTTTTGGTGGAACAGCCCTGGGGAGGGCCGATCGATGGGGTGCATTGATGGCGGCACGGTCTACTACTGTACTGTACTGTGCAGGTATGGCCTGGACGGTCCCTCCCCTACACCGCCCCGGCCCGTGAGGCTGGTGCTTGTCGCAGACGCTCGGTGGGCGGTGGGGGATGGGGCTGGGCTGAAGAAGACGGGGAGAGACAGACGAGGGAAAGAAAGAGAGGGCATTGCGGTTTCATCATGGGTTTTTGTTCGGCTTCCGATTCCCATGGCCGCTCGCCAGGTCCTTGGCGAGGGAATGCACTCGCTCTTTTCTGGCTCGGCTTGCGTGGGGTCCGGGAATGGGAAAAAAAAGGGGGCAATCCCTGAGTCGTGTACGTACCAGTTTCTTTTGGGTGACACACGGACTTGACACCTATTGATTGATGGATGACTGCTGCTGCCGCCGCCGACTACTTACCACCTATTCTTGGCATCCCTCTGGTCCTCTGCAGCCTGCCACTCGACCGGCTGTGCCACTTCGGGACTCCCATCGTCGGTTATTTCACGCCGACGGGTGCCGGTACGGTTATGCAGGCGTGCCCTGCCCTTCAGGGGCATAGCTGTTCGCCGGCCACTCCACTAGCGAGCGGAAAAGAAAAGGGCTCACCGATCTGCCGCCCACTCACCGTAACACGCAGCCCCCTTTTTTTTTTTTGCCTCTTTCTGTCGGCCGGCTCCCTTTTGCTGACGCGGTGCTCTCGTTCGGCTCGTTGGCTGGTGCAACTATCGTATG
Source organism: Magnaporthiopsis incrustans (assembly GCA_003049425.1). NCBI lineage: Eukaryota > Fungi > Ascomycota > Sordariomycetes > Magnaporthales > Magnaporthaceae > Magnaporthiopsis > Magnaporthiopsis incrustans. Next base: position 31,316 of record PYSR01000168.1, on the reverse strand, counting down.
TACATGCAGCTATTGTTATGCATGCACGCAGACTGCACCCCTTTGCTTCCCCGTACTGTGTACTGTGCTGTGCGTGTGCGACTGATGGCTGCCAAGAGAACGGGATCGGGCCCCAACGACGCCATCGCCCTTTCGGGACACAAAATCGAGGGCCTTTTTTTTTTTTTTTTTTTTTGGCTGCAACCTTCAGCAGACCTCCCGGCCACGGGACGAGCGCCAAGGGCGGTGGGCCCCGCTGAGTTCCAGCCGGCAAGGATGGATGGCCGGCGTCGCCCCTGTACCCTTCTGTGAGGACACGCTCGTTCAATTCACGCTTTCCAATGCTCTTGTGCGGCGCTAGAAACCGCGGCGGAATGCCCCAAGTACGTAAGCGCCGCTGATGGAGGCTGCAGGGACCAAAAAAAGGCACCGCTCGTCTATTGAATCTCACTGCATCATGCGTACTGTGTGTGGGTGGTATCCTGCTGTCTGGGGGTCCTGCCAGCCCACCCTCCAATCCGCAGCTAACAACGGGCCCTGTGTAGACGGCGTCTCTCGCACTGGACAGCTTCTATCCAGTCGGAAGCTCGACGCTTATGCAGGTACCTGGGGGAGGGCGACCATGAGAACCAACGCGGGCGGTGCGCTGCAGGAAAATAAAAAAGGATAAAAAGAGAGAGTGAGAAAAAAAAAAAAAAAAACACACCGGCCGCCAAATATAATCGCCGATTGAAAGCTCCAACCGGCCTGGAAAACAACGGTCAAAGCATCAGGTGACATCCGTTGCCGCACCGGCCGTTTTGCGATGCAGACTGGACGAGGGACTTGTGGCGCCCTAGCAGAGACGGCCGGCCGGTGGTTTTGCGGTCGCGGAGCGGGTGAAACCCTTTGTTTTTGGCCATTTCGGGACATTTCTATCCATGGCGGCAGTGGGAGCGACGTAATCGACATGCTGCTGCTGCCAGCGGCAGCCCTCCATCTATTTCCAAAGGCACGTCTTGGCGGCCGCCCCTTTTCCGTCTCTCTGTCCTGTTTCGCGGCCGTCATTCGTGGAAACGGCCAGCGCAACAGGGACGTGTGATTGGCCGACACGGCACCCACCCCATACAGGATGCCCCCCTTTTTCTCCAGACGAATTCTTTCTTCAGCCCGGGCACCACACCACCAGCAAAAGAAGGCGTCGTCGCCTGACAGGGCGAATCGGGATGAGCGCGCGCTCGCTCGACCAACAGGACGCGATTTCTGATGGATGGATGAATTGGGCCATTGGGCCGGACCACTCAAAGGCCATATCGGGGGCAGACACCAGGACGTGTTTTCTTGTTTTCTTTAGCGGCAGTTGAACCCGCTGCGTCGGGATGGTGGCGACAAAGAAGAAAGAACCGGACCATTCGCCAGCGTTTTACGGCCTATCCTGTTGGTGGCTGTGTGCGCATGTGTAACAATTCCCGGAATGACAATGCGCGGGCGGCCACGGACAAACGAATGGATTCACATGTCCAACCAAACTTTTGGGACTCGGTTTGCCCACGGGCTTGTGTGGCTGCTGGCTGACGGCATCCAAGCCGGGCTGTCCGTCAGTCAGTGTATGTAGCAATGCAATTTGCTGTCACTCATTCCCATCGCGTTGGTGGCTCGATTGCTGCTCGTTCCCCTCACGGCCCTGGCCCCGCCCGCCCGGTCTCTTCGTCCTTCAGCGTACAACAATGGAGAAGAGGCTCTCGTCATCGAAACGCGCAGAAACTCTTGGGGATGGAATGTTGGAGTGAAGCCCAGGACCAGACATGACCTGAAAAGGCGGCGGGCAGGGGTACCGCCCCCAACCTTTGTGCATAGCGCGACACACTGTCCTTGCCCAGGGCCCCATCGGCCAGAACAGTGCGTGCGCGACTGTGGTCCCGCCTGCACCAGTCAGGGGGGACCCCGGCAGATCTCTTGCCTGTGTGAGGGCTGGGTGATCGGAGTCAGACCCATGTCCCATCCCAGTGCGACTGTTAGGTTTGCCGTCAATCCTTCCACGACACCCAGGGTGCGCCAAATGCGGACAAGTGAGCGCACGAGCCGTCGTCTTTTTTTACGAACGGTCGAGAACCCAGAGGCGTGCCAGACCAGATGGAAATCTGGCCAAAACCCTCGTGACGGATGGGATGGCGTCTGGCGACTCGTGGTCAGCTGCCTTTTTGACAGACCACCCATCACATCATCTTTCTTATTCGTCTCTTGGAGCTGAGCTCTCGAATGGCGGATCCTCGCTGGACGATCTCGGGCCTTGTCTCACCTGCTCTCTCCCGCCCGGGCCTTGCCCTTCCTTGGCTGACCACGAGCCCACCCTGCCTTGTTGGGGATGTGAGTCTTGTCTCTCATGCAGTGCTCCCCGTCCGTCAAGGGGCTGGTTGGCTGGTAGTACCTACTGTACGCGCATTAACCTGCTCAGCACTGGATGGATGCGACGGAACACTCCTCCGAAGTGCGAGCCCGTCCGGCTTTTGCTGGTGGTGGGGCGGGCAGCCCAAGCCGTCGATGCGGTGCCAGCCGTCCGAGCCTACCTGGACGGGCGCGACGGCCTCGTGGCCGAATGCCGGACGACGGGATGGAGAGGGGGAGAGAGCCAAGGCCTGGGGCCTTGTGCAGCTACAACGCCGCGTAGAGACGGACAGAAGAAGTCAGGGAAAAAAGCGCAACATGCCAGGTTTCCAAGTCGGGAAATAAATATGCTTTGGCTGCTAACCGGCTGGATCAAGAAACTTTCGTATCCGAGCGCTCGCCTTTCCCTCCAAGGGAACGCGGAGCAAGGGGTGTGGGCGAACAAGACGCGCGATGTTCCCTTCGCGAGTTGCCCTCTCATGGAACTCCTCCATCTTTGCACACAAGTCGGGCGGGCAGAACCGGCAGCCATAATTGTGGAGAGTTGAAGACATGGAAAAGAAAAGAAGGAAAAAAAAAGGGGGTTCGGGGGCAGAGTCGGCCCATGTGCGGACTGGCCAGGTACCGCACTGTGCGGCACCACGTAGGTACCTATGGGTCCCGTTGTGCTACCCTCCCCTCTGACGCCACGCAGCACCCCAAATGCTCCCCACCCCTGGTGCCTGGCGGCTGGCCGGTGCTGTGCCGGGATCCAGCGTGCGGCGACAAAGGACGGATTGGTCTGAACTAGGTGGCCCAGCGCCCGTCCGTTTGCTGAATGTTCCTGACCGACGCAACGATGTGCGCTGCGCTTTTTTAGATTGTGTGCGCCACCCATGGCAGACAGACAGACGACAGACGACTACAAAAAAAAATGAAAGCCAATGCGCCAAAACATCAGATCAAGCGGACCAGGAACAAGACGATATCTGCCGCTTTGCTATTGCCATGCGGAAAAGCCAGCTCTACCAGCTAAACTCCCATGCCAATCCAGCCGACACAACAAGCACGCTCCGCCGGACAGGGCATCCATGTGAACGGCATGCGCCGGCGCTTCTTTCCTGATGGGTCCAGCAGGCCGTGTTTATGGTGTGTGGGTGTGGGGTGCAACCCGGACAGGCCAGCACTCTCACTCGTCCGAGTCTGGTGGTCTGGTCTGTCGGCTGGGCCTGGCACGGAGGTGGGGACGGGCTCGCTGCATCACCACAGCTTGGCCGAGCAGGGGTCTTTTTTTTTTTTTCTTCCTCTTTTTTTTTTTCTCACCCTAGTCTCCTTTCCGTTTTGGCGGCCGTTCTGCCTGCGCCCCATCTGGTCCTGCCCTTTTCGTCTTTTTCAAAGCCGCCCGCCCCCCTCACGCTCCTTTTTTTCGACTCCTCTTTTTTTTTTTCTCCCCTTCTCTTCCCAGCCGTGATCGCCAGTCTCCCGCTTATCCCGAGACTGCCCTCTTTCCCCTCCCACTCCTCCTTTTTTTCCCTTCGCCTCTTCTTTTTCTTCTCACCGCAGTCATTCCCTTGGAAAAACCCATTAATCCCACCTTTTGAGCCCATTCGGACCCCGTCACTCATTCCGGGCGTCCATTACCTTCCTTTGGCTTAAACAGCTTGACGACGACCATCTCGTTTGCAGGTTCCACCCGCTCGCGAACCGGCCCCCCGGTAGTCGACGCAGTCCTTCGAACCTGCCCCGTAGCCCGTCGCTCCCTTGAGGCAAGGACCACGCTCCTTCAGCACGTTCCCTTAGCATCGCCATTGAGGCTTTTTATGAGATCGGCCGTCGACGACTTTCGCGTAGCTTCTGGGACCCGAACTGTCTGGGACCACGACCGACCAACCCGAAGCATACTGTCGCAACCACATCACCTTATCAACACCCTATACCAACACGCTCGATTTGCTGGATCTCTCGAGGTTTAATCGGTTGATATTGTGCCCGTATCACTCCCTTTCGGGGCATCTCTCGTCGTCCTTCCTCATCCCATCTTGCTAGGACGCTGTTGGCACACAGCATCCCAGCTGCAGTTTCGCCGACCCCTTTCAATCCGCGCCACACCCACTCACATCCTCCTCGACGCGCCCGAAATGGCCACCGAGGTCGACATGCCGCTGGGCGTTCACTCGCTCGGCGGCGAGCTGGCCCCCATCAAGGTCGAGGATGCCAACAACGGCGGCGGGGACTCGTCCATCCCCACCCCCGTCTCGGCCGTGCCCAACAAGTCCAACCAGACCCCGTCGCCCTCGGCCTCGGGCTCGACCCCTCAGTCCTCGGCCTCTCGCCGCCCGCCGCGCAAAAGCACCCTGACCCAGCAGCAGAAGAACCAGAAGCGCCAGCGCGCCACTCAGGATCAGCTGACGACGCTGGAGATGGAGTTCAACAAGAACCCTACCCCCGCAGCACCCGTTCGCGAGAGGATTGCCGAGGAGATCAACATGACCGAGAGGTCTGTCCAGATCTGGTTCCAGAACAGGTGAGAATTTGCCGCGACCCGTCCAAATTAAGGCTGGGATGAACAAAGAAAGGTTTGCGGTTGGCTAACGCGCGATGGGGTCTTAGACGCGCCAAGATAAAGCTGATGGCCAAGAAGAGCCTGGAGACCGGCGAGGACATTGACAGCATTCCCGAGTCGATGCGCGCCTACCTGGCGATGCAGGCCATGGAGTCCGGCAAGGGCTTCCCTGGTGCTTTCCTCGGACGCGGAATGATGCCCTATGGCCAGAGCAGCATGCTCATGCCTGGGGAGCAGGGAGGCCCGAGCAAAGTTTGTAAGTGCACGACGAGGTGGAAGATCCTGGGGAGACGGCGCCTCGTTTTGATCTGCGAGCTGTAACCCATGCTAACGCACCAATGACAGTGATCCACCATCTGACCTGCCGCTCTCTGAGCATCGGCAAGTGGACGCGCGTGGGCCAGAACACGATGGATCTGATCGTCTTCTACTCGCCCGACAAGTGCACTATGACCTACTACATCAACAACGAGCAGGCCGGGTACAAGATCGAGTACCACTTCTCGTGCATCAAGAGCATTTGCGTCGAGAACAACGACGACCCGAACAAGTTTGGCGGCATCGTCATCGAGCTCAACCGGCCGCCCAGCTTCTTCATGGACCAATCCCCGACCTCGAACGGCTTCTTCCAGTGCGGCGACTTCACCGAGGACCAGCAGGCGTCTCAGTGCATGGTGCACCACCTCGGCGGAAACCCCAAGGTCCTCAGCGGCCAGCTGGCGAAGCTGGTCTCGCTCGAGTCCTTCATGAACCGCCACAACCCCATGCAGTTCGCCGACCCCATGGCCCACCAGATGCCCGTGTCCGCGCCCGTCTCGCCGACCAACCGCCCGTCTTCGCAGCCCAACTTTGCCCAGCCCCACGTGGGCATGTTCCAGGAGTCGCAGTGGGGCATCACGGGCGTTCATCCCGGCATGCGCGGGCCCGGCCACAAGAGGCAGCGCAGTCGGTCCGTGCCGCTCGCCGTCGACTTCTCCATGCTGCAGACCCCGATGCCGTCCTTTTACATCCAGCACCCCGGCGAGTCGCAGGCCCAGCCCCACAGCCCCGCCATCTTCTCGCCCGTTCCGCAGACGCCGCACCCCATGGGTCCCGCAGGACCTGGCCTCCGCATCGACACCCAGGCCGGCTTCGGCTTGGACATGCGCCAGTACCCCATGTCGGCAACCACGGCCCCGTCTCCGTCCGAGTACAACAGCCCCGGGTTCTTCTCCCAGGGTCCCGAGAACACGCCGCTGCCGGCATCGAGCTTCAACACGCCGTACAGCAGCACTTTCCTGTCGCCCATGATGAACGCCACCAACCTCTCGGTGCCCCAGTCCGTCTCGCCCATCTCGTTCGGCGGCGCCGACCCGGCCATCGTCGACCAGTCGCCCCCGCTCGGCATGCTGGGCCGCAGCTCTTCGGCCGACATCTACCCGATGCAAGCCGATTCGTCAGCCATCTCCGACGACGGCACCGGCCTGAACGAGATGTACTCGAAGCACACGCTCAACCTGCCCATGCACCCTCACTCGCCCGCGTTTGCCGAGCCTAGCCAGACCGAGCTGGACATGAACCAGCTTGTGCACTTCGACCACGTCGATCCCGCCAGTCTTTCACCCGAGAGCGTCCACCACGGCGCTCAGTGAGAGGACGGGGAGGGCTCGAACGGGGAGGCCGGGTTGCCAACAGCAGAGCGCATTTTTTTTATATGATGAGCTCCCTCACTCGGCACTCATGGTGCCCGGTGCGACATGTGGTGATTGATTTGGACAGGAAATGACATATATACCCATCTGGCGCTTTTTATACAACGGGGACAGGGTTCTGGACCTTTTTCTTATCTTTCCTTTTTTTCGTTCTCGTGTTTGTCATCTCCCTCTCATCTCCTTGGTGCGTTGCAAAAAATCTCTCGGCGTTCTTGGTATTCTTGGCCATCGATCGCATCGGCCGCTTGTTGGTCACTCCCCCGTCCTCCCATACACCAAGTCTCCCTGTCCGGTCCTGTTCCTCTTCACTGTTTGTGGACAGGCGCGGTCTGGGACCATCATGTTTTCGCGTTTTCTCTTCGTCTCCTTTGTGTGGCATGATTTCCTTTTTCGCATGACGATACCTCTCCCTCTTTTTCGGCTCTCGATCATGCGTGTCTGGCACAAGCGGTCGTTCCCGGTTCTTAGTCGATCTTCTTGGTGCCCGGCGTGTATCGGTCGTTTGTCACCTCCTGGCTTTGTGCTTTCTTCTTTTCTTTCCTTTTTCCTTCTTTCTCCTTTCTCCTTTTTCTTGAATCCCCGGTCTTGCCTTGCCACCTGCTTTTGGGAGACATGGCTTGGCCTCTGCAGACTCGGGAGTGGTCGAATCTGACCGTGCCTGGGCCGGCGACACCTAATATCTATTGGTCCAGTACATTTTGCCGAGCCAGTTGGTACTTCCCTTTGGCTCTGGATATTTGTGTGGCACACTCGGACAAGAAGCTGCAGCCCAACCACGAAAGGAGGGCTCCAGGCCGATTTTCCAACCTTAGCTTTTACACTTTCATTTGTCAATTGTCTTTTTGTGTTTTCTTGTTGAGCACTCCCCCCACTCTGGTCTTCGGGTGGCCGGCTACTGGATATGCGTTGGGGAAGCCCGGGAGGGTACGGTGTTCTCTAGTAGATTTATATCTGGGCATAAAACATAAATCTTGACCTCCGACGTGCCAGGAGTTGAAGTGCGAACGAGATGTCTGGTTGTGAGACTTGTGTCGTCGGCTGAGGTTTGAGAGGACCGTACCTAGGTACTTGAAGATAAGAATCCTGTCCGGCTCTCTCCAGACTCATCCAGTAGAGGCATCATCATGGGGAGAATAAAAGAGGGCCGATAGAGAAGGCAGGATCATCGGTACTTGGAAGAAGTGAAGCTGTTCCCATGGCGGATTCTGGCCTCTGTATCGGCCCGTATTTTTGTTTTCCCCATGTCCCACTTCCGAAGGCCCATTTCACCACAGCCCCAATTTTCAGGCCGACGACATCTTTCCATTTTGTGCTTCGTTTCGATAACCACTGATCGCCTCAACCCTGCACGGTATCATACGAACGTGACCGGCCCTCAAGATTGCTAGGCAAAAGACACGAACAAAAGGGCCGTGTCGGACAATGAATCCGAGGGTCAACAATCCTTGGGTGTGATGGCTGCCGCGTCTTCCGCCAGGCGTTCATGCATTTTGAAAACCTAAATCTGCCAAGACGAGAAACAAGGTAAACAAACCCAACGGCGACTTGGGTTCAATACCGGACTCCGCCATGTCTGCCCTACAATACAATACCCATAATTCCGAGCGATTTTGCTTTTCTTGTCAAATGGGACGGACGGCACTTTGGCCGACCCCTGTTCGAATGCATTTGGCGGCACCAATTCGAGGCCTGACCGCCGCCTGCACGGGCTAAAAACGCCCGCCGGATCGGCGCTTCGAGGATCAACCCGCGAGCAGCCCTAGTAGCTTTAAAAGACGTCCTATTTCCGGCGATTCGGATGATGCCTAGGTTGCACACGGGGAGCTAAACATTTTGTTTCGTTGGCGATATGGGAGGAGGCCGGGCACCCTTTTACGCCGACCCGGGGGGCACCCGGTGACGCGAGTCGTCCAATGGTGGTGGAATGGGACTGTAACACCCAAGATGGGTAGGTAAGCAGTGAGGGGGCGGGCGCGGCAGTGCGTTGCCTCGGGGAAGGTACAAATAAGTTAGGCCGCCTACCGGTCTCCCCGCCTGGCATATGTAGGTACCTGTCCGGTAGGCAGTGTGGCCCCCTCAGCCCAAACGGCAGGACGACGACGACGACGACGACGACGATGGAAAAGCACGGCCAGGGTGTATTTGCCGCGGCCGAGGGTGCCACCACCACGGGCAGCAGCGGCGGCGGCGGCGACAGCAGCACCACCACCGTCACCAGCAGCAGCGGCCCCGTGGACAGGCGACGGCTGTACCGCAAGGTCGACCGGCACGTCATGCCGCTCATGTTCCTGTGCTTCCTGCTCCAGTTCCTCGACAAGGTCTCGCTCAACTACAGCAACGTCATGGGCCTGCAGCGCGACCTCGGCATGGGCGGGCAGGACTTCAGCTGGCTGGCCACGTCCTTCTTCGTCGCCTTCGTCGCCGCCGAGACGCCGCAGGCCTACCTCCTGCAGCGGTTCCCCGTCTCGCGCGTGCTGGGGTGCAACGTCGCCCTCTGGGGCGTGCTGCTGTGCTGCAGCGCCGCCGTGCGCGAGTTCCGCGCGCTGCTCGCCGTGCGCATCCTGCTGGGCGCCACCGAGTCCTGCATCGCGCCCTCCCTCATCCTCGTCACCAGCACCTGGTACACCAAGCGGCAGGCGTGTCCGCGCACGGGCGTGTGGTTCTGCGGCGTGGGCGCCGGCCAGATCCTGGGCGGGCTCATCAGCTTCGCCGCGCAGCGGCACGCCGGCGGCGCCGGGTTTGCCAGCTGGCGCACCATGTTCGTGGCCATCGGCGCCTTCAACCTGCTGGTCGCGGCCGCGGTGCTGCTCTTCCTCCCGCCGTCGGTCGACGACGCCGCCTTCCTGTCGCCCGAGGAGAAGGACCAGGTGCACGCGCTGCTGGCGCTCGACCAGGGCGCCAACGGCCGCCGCAGCCTGCTGCGCGGCGCCGCCGTGCTCGAGGCCCTGGCCGACCCGGCCATCTGGCTGCTGGCCCTGGTGCTGGCCCTGACCGCCATCCCCGCCGGCGCCATCGTCACCTTCAGCGCCACCCTCATCGGCGGCTTCGGATACTCCCCGACCGAGGCGGCGCTGCTCAACATGCCGCAGGGCGCCGTGTCCATCTTCGCCACGCTGCTGGGCACGTTCGCCGTGCTGTACGGGGACGGCGCCGTCGTCCCGCGCTGGCTGAGCATCGTGCTGCTCATGGTGCCCACCATCATCGGCGGCGGGCTCATGTCCTTCTTCCCCGGCAGGGCCGGCGCCCTGGCCGGCATCTACCTGATCAACTTCACCACCGCCCCGGGCGCCCTGGTGTACAGCCTCGTCGGCGCCAACACGTCCGGGTACAGCAAGAAGGTGACGGCGAATGCGCTCATGCAGGTGGGGTTTGGTGTTGCCAACATTATTGGTCCTCAGGTGGGTGTTTTTTTTTTTTTTTTTCAAATTTTTTTTTAAATTTTTTTTTTTATATATCAAACTTCCATCCATTTCACTAACCTATCGGCAACCCTCTCCCAGACGTTCCGAAGCCACGAGGCGCCCGGATACGTCAGCGCCAAGATCACCATCCTCGCCTCCGACGTCGCGGCCGTCGTGGTCGTCGTGCTGCTGCGTCTTCTGTACGGCCGCCGGAACCGCCGCACCAGGGCGGCCCGCGAGGCGCAGCTGGCCAGCGTCGCGAGGGGCGAGACGGCCGTGGCTAGTCTCATTGAGGACGAGGACCTGACAGACCTCAAGAATCCTGCTTTCCGATATGTTTACTAGGGGTGGCTCGTTTGGATCTGGTTTCTTGGACAAGGCGTGTTTTAGCCTGGAGAAACGGGCAAGGCTGGCGCCGCTTAGGTTGCCAACAGCTAGTCTCCTGCGGTGTGCCAATCCCTAGAAGTTCCGTATCGGAGTCCAAGTCTTCCTCGTCCCTTGAAACGGCGCGTCATTTGGGCTCACCCTGTTTAAAAGGACAATCGGGCCAGCGACAGAACAATCGCCAAACTTTATTGTGGTTGGAGATCTGATCTTGGTCCGTTCATGTGGATATTTTAGCAGGACGATGCAGCCATCAACATCACCGAGTGACAAGCCTTTTGCGAAAAATACTTTAACAGCATCTACCTACGGACTGAGAGCGTAGCGGTCGACCTTGCATCTGGACGACGCTCGCATGTAAGCAGAGAGCGAGCGAGATGGCTCGGTTCCACGATGGACTTCAACCTCTAGCCTCGTTACTGACTGCGGCTTCAAAGTGCGCTCTTTTATCCCCCGCGATAGCCTCTAAAGCATGTTATTCTACAAGCTTATTACTCGTACTTAGGACATGTTCGTTTCACCCTGTTAATGGTAGAAGCGACCAATTCTTTTCTTTTCTTTTCTTTTTCACTCCAGCATGTTAAATCACTTCCTTCCCATGTCAGAAACCGGTCAATGCGTGGTATGTTAAAAATGCTGCAGCCAAAAACTCCCTTTTTCTTCGAGCTTCGCCACATGGCTGCTTCCCCATCGATGATCCTCTTGCTTAATTCCCTCCGAGTGAAGGGTACACGGCGGCACGACTCTCAAGTGCGCTTAGAGAGCTATGAGGCTGAATCTTCTAGGACGCCGGAGATGCAGCCTTGCCGAACTCTGCCGTGTCAGTGGCTGACATGCCGGGTTTTCTGCTGCGCCCCGAGCAGGGCGGGTGCTCTCAGCCGACTAACTACTCTTGATCTTCACAGTTGTCCGGAGCCGGGTAAACCGGCCTTTTCGCTTTGGGGGTCCGCCTACCTTGGACGTGCGGTAACCCTACGGTCTTGCACTTAAACATGCGCCGGACGGGTTGTTCCCCGTTTGCTACCGTATGCACGCCCGCCCATCGACTTCTCTGCCCGTGCGGCCATCCCCTCGTTTTTAAAGGGGCTGCCTACTTTTAAATCTTGCTGATCGTTTCCTGGGATGTGGCAGGCAGCCTTGAGCGTTGGGTGTGAGGGTGCGGGGAGGCTTGGGCCTCCAGTTCTTTGACAAAGATTCCATCCGGAAGATATCACAACAAAAAAAGTAATAATAAAAAACCAAAAAGCTCACTACCGCTTCGGGGCGACAGCTACGAAACATCCCAATTGGGAGGTTTCTCCGGGCCGGAAAATCTGGCATTAACCCCAACCGGGGCTCGAACCGGCAGTCCAAGCGGCTAACGCAGTGGAGTACAGGTAGGGTCCCGGTGTCGACTCGACCCATCCTCATAACCACTACACCAACTTGGCCCTCCGCTGTTCGACGTGTACCAGTAGGCAGGAGCACGTATATAAGCCCTGTGCGTAGAGACGGCAGGAGCGACTGGCGTCTGTGTCACGTGCAGTGCTGCCTTTGGGCTGTCAGCGATGGCGAGCTCAAGAATTGCGGACCCTAGAGGCAGTCTGCTTCCTGAGCTTCCGTTCATGTGGTGGAAGGTGGATGGACGTACTAAAGCAGCGACAGGCGCTGCTTGGCAGGCTGGCTACACTACCTCGGGGCGAACCAGGCGCCCCTAATCAATGCCTCGAAATACGGTCCCTTCTTCTTCCTATCGACTGCCGTATGGATGTGATAGAGATGCTGCACAGCAGATGTGCCGAGCGAGATCCTAAAGCAACCGCAACCGAATCCAGGCACACCAACTCTGGGCCCCAAACCTATCGCCACTCTCAAACCTGCCCGTCCACATACGAAACTCCGCCTTTTGATCCCCAAACCACCTCTCGCCGGCGTCCAAGCCCAAGCGTAACAAAGCAGCCTCCAGGCCCGGCCCTCCTTAAGCCTGTCCGGGCTGTCGCGCTGTTGGACCCGCAGCCGGCGACCTGGGCGTTACGGACTCGTGCTCTGCGGACAAGACAGAGGGGCAGAAGGACCTTCTGGAGCTGGCCGCGTCTTCCTGCCGGCGGACATGGTGTAACACCGCAAGCTGATGGCGCGACTCGGCTTGTCGTAGACGGAGGCTGGAAAAGGGGCACTGCTTGGGAGATGCTCATGACGTCACCGTAACTGGAAAGCAAGGATAACCGGCTGGAGGGCCGACGCAGCGATATCAATGCATCCGTGATATGGGAGCTTTGGCGCCACGCGGCTGGCGATAGGACAAGGCAGCACCGGATACACAAATCGTGATGATAACGGCAGGAAGTATCAGGAATCAATAAACGTATCGACGTTTTTATGGCAACGATGTACTAGGTATTAACCGAAAAATCAACGCTTAGGCCGCCCATCAAATCTCTAAGCTATCATAAAGAAAGCGCCGCCCTACAAATCTCTAAGTTGTATAAATATAAAAAGCGCCGCCCTCAACTCCCTGACCCTTTCCTATTCAGTGCTTCTTCAGATACCGCAGGTTGACAGGCGTAATGGGCACGCCGCCGCCCAGCACGGCCATGATGTTGCGCATGCTGAGCTCCTCGAATCCGGCGTGCGTCTCGACGGTACCGCCGGCGTTGTGGCACGTCAGCATGACCCTGCCCGGGAAGTTGAAGTCGCCGCCGCCGCTGCTCGTCGCCCTAGCCATGCGGAGTAGACGCGGGTTGATACGGGGTTCCGACGCGTGCACATCGAGCGCCGCGGCCGTCACGACGCCCGAGTCGAGGGCGTCCGCGAGCGCCTCCTCGTCAACCAGCGAGCCCCGCGCCACGTTCACGATGCGCAGCCCTGGCTTCGGGCAGCCCTTGCCCGACGACGACCCAAACAGCGCCGCGCGGTCCAGGACGGGCCGGCCATCGGCCCTAGGCGGGACGCAGAGCACGACGCAGTCGCAGGCGGCCAGCAGGGAGTTGATGTCCTGGTGGTAGGTGACGTCCAGGTCACGCTCGACCTGCTCGTGCTTGCGGCGGGCGTCCGTGTAGTGGATCACCATGCCGAAGGCCGGTCCTCCCAGCTTGGCGGCCAGCTGCCGGCCGATGTTGCCGAGCCCGACGATGCCGAGATTGTGACCGCGTAGGTTGTGCGAGCGCGCCGTCGCCAGAGCGTGACAGAGCATGAAGTTGGAATCCTTGTCGTCGTCGGCTCCGGCACTCGCCATGGCCGCGCCCATGCACCACGGCAGGTGCCGAAAGGTCGAGAGGACCATGGCGACGGTAAAGTCGGCCACGGCCTCGGCGGCTGCAAGTCCCGAATTGCAGTAGATGATGCCTGCATTGCTCAAGCTCGTTTTTTTTTCACATCAACATGGGGGTGCCCAATGCGGTTCCGATTTCACCGCAGTCCTGAAAGGTCGTGGAGTCGGCTCACCTTTTGCACCAAGTTTCTGCGTGTCTGCCCAGTCAAAGCCGGAACCGGCGCTCGCAAAGACGCGGCAGCTTGACGGAAGGAGGTCGATCAGCTCGGAATCCCACTTGCCCATTTCACCACCAGTGCCCCAGAATGGGCGGAAGATGGCGCTGAAGTCGCCCCAGCGGCGCTCGCGTAGTGCCTTGATAAACTCGGGGCGCTGCCGCTCCGATAGGCTGGGCCGCACGACGTCAAAGGCACCAGCAAAGGCTTTGTACGATTCCGGGTTGTACCGGATTGGATCGCCGATGTGGAGGACAATCGCCTTCTTGGCGCCGCCGTTTTGAAGTTTAGTATGTCCATATCCATTGGATACAAACTTCCCATTGCACATCGAGTGGCTGTTGGTGGCGGAATGGCCGTTGGTGGGTACGACACAGTGAGGCAACGGCGTTGTCGATCTTGGTGGCGTGACCGCTATGGGTGTGCTCACCGGTGTGGGAGTGCTGGCGGGGTCCGGAGTGCCCGCCGGCTCGGGCGTATTTGGCGTCTCGAACATGTCGTATGAAGGGTTGGGCTCGGAGTCGAAATGCGAGCTGCTATGTTTGAAAGCTGACCTGACTGACAGCTTGGTGGTGTCTTGCACGGCTAGTTCAGGGGAACAGAGGGTGTGAATCCTCTGCATGTGTATCTCCAAGAAAAAAACCAAACGAGTTGACCTTCCAGGCAGCTCGGCTTGCTAGAGACCAGCGTGGGAGGAGAGCCGGACCAGCGATATTTAGCTCTTTTTTGGTCCAGGGCACGTAGACTGGACAAGTGACCGTATTGAATGTGTGGGCGTGTAAGGTAAGGTGCCGCCCTGTGGATCACGTCGGGGAATATGTCCCAGGGGTGCCGTCGAGGGCTCGAGGCGGATACGGGGTCTCTGTCAATATTGGCAGAAGAGATCCTGATGTTGAGGCAAGGCTGCAGAGATGGGTATTCGGCGAGGCGAAGATGAGATGAGGCGATCGACCGTGAATTTTGAGAATAGAAGCAAGGTGAACTGATATCCCCGTGAGCAGATATGAGCGAGTTGCAAAAACGACGGAGAGTATAGCGTGAATGTGATGATGGGAAAGTCATGGGCCCAGGAAGGGCGCAAGAGATATGGCGAAACGAGGTGGACCGTGTAAGCGCCGGAACGGGATGAACCATAGGTGAAGCTTGGGCGACCGTCCGTTGGTGGTTCCGATGGACCCCTAATATATCCCCTCCCTAGGTTTAGGCCAGAGACAAGAGGAGCAGAGAAAGCGAATGGACTGGTTCTGGCAGGGAATGGGACTGCCACATATATACACGCCGCTTAGCGCGTATAGAAGGTGATGTGACGATCAAAAAGAGAGGAAACGGCCCCGACCCAGGAGGCAAGATAGGCGTTGCTGCCCAGCAGGGTCCCCGGCTTATCAGATCGGTGCATTATTCCATGGATGCGCCGTGGCCGAGGCCGGCTCACCTTCCCTGCAGCCAGGCTACGGACCCAGAGACAAGGCATTGGTGGCGCGTGAATCAGAGGAGGGCGGCGGATCGATCGGCCGGAAGCCATTAGCGTTCGAGCTAAGGACGAAGGCAGCGAAGTCGGAAGGCAGCAATCAGACATGCTTTTCCCGTCCTCAGGTTTGCCATGTGTTTATCGCGGGCCCCGCCTGCCATCGGCAACGGGCCCGCCGGCGAGCAGCGCTGGCGGCTGTGTGTAGCATGACAGAAGCCGAGCGCGTACCAGGATGGGAGCATTCGCGGGTGGATAAGGTTGGGCTTGCTGGGTGGACGGGCGGAAGAGCTCTTTCCCTCCTCCGGTCCGGTCGGGCGCCTTTCCATGGACGATCAGTATTTTGTGGCCGGCCATCCCACTTGTTCTCTTGGCCCTGTGCATAGGGGCTTCCAGTCCCTGGTACGTCTCGACGCGGCGTGCACGATTGCGACGGTGATCTGGGCTATTTTTTTTTTTTTTTCGTCTTTTTTTTCCGGGTCCATTCCTTTGTTTTCTGATCGATTTCACTCCGCCCTTTGTGAAGGCGAGCTGCCATGGCAATGTCTCGTAGGTACCAGAGCTGGCAGCCTGGTATTTCCCTGCAGACACCTGGCGAGGTGACATTCGGTTGACTTGGGAGGCGGCACAGCTCGACATCGCTTCGCATGTACATAGGGATCTGCCTTTTCTGGGTGGCATGCATGATAATGCATGGGCAGAGGATGATGAAAGAAGCCAGGGGATCGGCCGAGAAAGTCGAAAAGAGGTCGAGTCCAGCTCGCCACGGCTGCAAGTCACTCCCGTCTCGGCTAAAAACGTGCGTCCATGGGTCTGTGGACGTTCTTGGCGGGGTTGCCCGCCCACCAGTGGGGGCATGTTCCACCTCCTCCACCTGCCCTAAAAAGAGGGGAAGGTGCTGAGGAGCTGGACTTTCCCGGCAGGCGAGCCTGGGCTTGCCCAGTTGGGGAACCCGAGTTTGCTTGCGGGCACTTAATTGGGAACAAGCCGTCTGCATCCATACTCTCCCCGTCGTTCTCCCATCTCGGCTTGATAGGTCTATCGCTTGCGTCACAGACTGCCACCGGCCGGCACCGCCGCCCTCGTTATCAGAGTTGCATCGAGGACACCTACCTGCCTCGGGCGGCTTGTGGGCCTGCTGGAATCGCAACCCCCGTCCTTGGCCTCAAGGGGTTCGGTTCAGCGGACGAAGGGCTACCGATACAAAAACATAAAAAAAAAATGTTCAGGGGCAGATTCCTTGCGGAGCGCCGGCAGTAGTGGGCCATGAAGCGTTTGGGGCTCCCAACGGCTGTGGAGGGTGCCATCGAGCCTCACCGCTCTCGCCCCACCATGTCACCTTTTTTTCCGAAATTCGAATCAGATCGAACGCAGCCGTCAACGCAAGGGAGTTTGTCGAGCTGATTGGGCCCTGGGCGGCCATTGGCTGCAGCCTCCCTGCATCGGCACCCCTGACCGGTCTCGAGCCTTGGATTCCGAATGCTTTTCGTGCTTGTCTGCTAGTCGCCAGCGGAAACACGGGCCAGAGCACCTAGAGCATTAGCAGCGGCTGGTCGTGCCCGTAATGTGACGACATGCATGAGCATGAACATTGATGACCACGTTGCGAAATGGCCTTCTTTGCTGGTGTCGACCAACGTACGGCTTAGATATACGGAAATTAAACCCTGGCAAGGGCGTTCACCCCTTGGTCGTCTCGATTGTGGTCTTCTATCTATGTAGTCTTGAATATCAAATACGCTCGCGCGAACCCGGCAGTGCCAGTCACCAGCATGTTCCCCAAAACAAGGAAATGATACAGCAAAGGATTTAGCAAAGGACACAGGAACGAAAAAGAGGCCCCTTGCTGCCGCCTCAGCGCTCAACCATGTCAATGTCGTCATCGGTCCCGTCCATGTCCCGCTCAAAGGCCATCTGGATGTCCATGACCTGCTGCAGCTGCGCCTGGTCCAGCTTGCGCTTCTTGTGCGCGGCCAGCGACCTGGCCGTGCGGACCACGTTCTTGATCTGCCGCCCGTTGAGCTCGCCCTCGGCCAGGCGGCGGTAGCCCTCGTCGTCGATGTCGACGTCGTCGCCGCCGGCGGCCAAAAAGTTGCGCCAGATGCGCTCGCGGCTCGAGGCGGGGAGCCCGCTGTAGCGCAGCGGCACGTGGATGCGCGACTTGAAGGCGTCGTCGAACGTCTTGATGCGGTTCGTCGTCATGAACAGGATGCCGCCGTAGTACTCGAGCGTGCGCAGGAAGATGCTGACGAGCGAGTTGCGGTCCACGTCGTGCAGCGACCGGCGCTCGAGGTAGATGTCGGCCTCGTCGATCAGCAGCACCGCCTTCCACGTGCTCGCCAGGTCCAGCGTGCGCGCCAGCTTCTCGTCCAGCGTGGACGCGCTGGTGCCCAGGTCGCCCGACGACACGATGTACAGCGGCCGCTCGGCAAACTCGGCCACGCACTCGGCCGTGAGCGTCTTGCCCACGCCGGGAGGGCCGTGCAGCACCAGGACCAGGCCGCGGCCTTTGCCCTTGACGATGTCGTCAAACGCAGCCGTCTTGGGGTCCGTCGTGCGCTGCGTGTGCTCCGACACGAGCGCCTGCACCAGCTCCTTCTGGCTGTCCGGCAGCACGAGCTGCTCGAAGCACTTGCGGTTCCAGTCGATGGGTGAGACGCGGCTGATGAAGAAGTCGAGGAACTTCTTCTCCGAGAAGGCGAAGCCGCGCACCGTGGCCGAGGCGAGCACGCACTGGTCGTCGGTGAGCTTGGTGAACTTTTTGAGCTCCTGCGGCACCAGCTCGGCGTCTGTGGTGCTCGGGTTCTGCTTGCGCTTCTTCCGGTCCAGGGCGAAGCGAGGCTGCTGCTGGAACGGGCTGACGGTAAAGGACAAGTTGCCGTTGATGCGGTGGTGGGTGGCGCAGTCGATCATGGTGCGGCTGTCGATGTTGAACCGGCCCCCCTCGTGGTCCAGCGCGACGCCGCGGTAGTGCACAAAGTGCTGGCCGGCGTGGGCCTCCCACTTGCGTCCGCGCTCCAGGAGCTCCTGGGTCGCCTGCTCCGGGTTGGGGTGGAACTGCATGGGGAACGAGGAGAGGGCGTCGATGGGCACGGCGCCCTCCATCCTCCACACGGCGAGCGGCGTGTGGCGGATGCCAAAGTCGTCCCCGTCAAAGTCGACGTACTGGCACTGGAGACTGAGAAACTCCCCGCAGGAATTGGCCTGGTAGGAGTAGTTGTTCAGCTTGTAGGCACGGGCCTGGCCGAGCATGGTCGAGTAGACCAGCCTACCAGGCCGGAAGATGGTCCAAAGCAGCTCGTAGTTGACGAGACCCTCCTTGCCAAGGTTGTTGGCCTCCTTGATCGTATCGGCGAAGTGCTCTTCGATGAAGTCCATCAGGACCGCCATGTGGACGGCGCCCTCGGACTGGGGCTCCTTCTCCTTGAGCTCGTCGGCGTGTGCCTGGAGCTCGTTGCGGTAGTGGTACAGGCATCTGGGCGGGAACTCGAGGGTGATCTTGTCGGTGAAGAAGGAGATGCCCGGGAAGTTGCCGATGACGTCCCTGAGCGCCTGTCGTAGGGCTGGGGAGTTTACCGAAAGGTGCTTGCTCGAAACGAACTGGTTGCGCGAGTCGTAAACGTTGGTCTGGCAAAGGGCGAACTTCTCGTACCAGTTCGTCTTCTGCTCAGGAATCTCCTCGTCGTCCTGGGGCTCGCAGAAGTATCCCACCCCCTTTTTGGTCCAGCGCTTTTCGAGCAGCTTGAGCTCGGCCCTCATGGGCGCCTTTTCCAGCTCGTCCCGCCTGCGCTGCTCCTCGTCGCTGACGGTGTCCTCCTCCTGGGTCTCACCGTCTTGGGACTCGATCTCGTCCTCATCCCCGGTGTAGTCCGAGTCGCACTCATCCCGCGACCTCGATCGCCCGCCAGACTGAATTGTGCCTACCATGTTGACCGAGAGTGGGAGTGGGAGTGGAAAGGACAAGTGGGAGCAGGGCTGGAAGTGATCAAGCTCCTCTCGAAGGATCTGAGAGAAGAGTGTGGCATGGAGACAGAGGAGCGGACAGACTGACGACCATCAACGATCGGGCGCCTTATACTTATAGGCGGATCCGGAGCTGTGGAACTTGAACTTGATGAGTCTGCTATGCCAAGTTGATACCATGGCCAGGCAGCCAGGCAGTCCTACCCTTGGCACCGGCTGTTGCTTCAAAGTCACCCATGGTCAATGTTCGGATCCTCCAGGCCTCTTTGAGTCACCGCCATGCATGCAAACAAGCTCGGCTCAGGCCCGGCATCCAATGGGAGACTTGGACGACGCTTTGCAAACGAAAATCTCACTGCTGTGCTACCGCACAAGGCATGCGGGGTATGCACTTCTGCCTGGAGCCTTGCCGGGGGTCAGCAAACGTTTGCTGGTAAAAGACCAGAAGGAAGGCTTCCGGCATAGATAACGGCTCAGTGCTTGCCCGGAGCACGGGCCAAGAATAAGGCCCGAGTTAGGTGGTCCGGATTGGGCCGGCACTTGCCGGAAAAAGGATTCGGGACAGGCAGCAGCACCGAAACACGGGACGAGGACCATGTCAACAGTAGCGGTAGACGGGATCCGGGAAATGTGCCTGGAGGATGACTCAATCGGTAGGAGCGTAAGGATTCCGGGGTCGGCGAATGGCCTTCCAACGGAGCCTGCCTTGGAATGGGCCCGGCAGCCTTGCCATGGTGGGACCAACAGCAGCGCTTTGACATGCCCGTCTCCAGCTTCGAGCACACAATTGGACAGTCACCCCGCAGATGGGCCCAGATAGAGAAAAAGCCAAAGGGAAAACGCGACTGGCCGCGGTTGGGTGGTGTGACCGGTCGCGGAGCCGAGACGTCCACGAAGGAGGCACAAGGACCATCGACGACAGCCCGCCGCCTCCCTCGTCATCGAGTTTCCTTGGATTCGATAAGATAGGTTGAACTTTGGATCTGCATAAACCTAGCCGGGCGTAGTGGGTGGGCGTCCGAAAGACGAGACAGTCCCAGAGCCAACCAAGAGCCAACCCCAAGGCTTCTGTGGCGCATAAAGCGACCTGCCAGGACGGTCGCAGACGGCACGACCTGTCGCGACCTCTTCGGGCCTGCGTGTCCGATCGCGCCAATGGCGAAGCCCACACCGCTTAGTTAATCATACCAATGGCCAGTCCTCCTCAAGCCGAGACAGGGTCAACCCAGAGGGCCTGGCGCACGGATCGACATGGTCGTCATTCCGGGCCTTTGTGCCCGGTCTGCGTCTGGGATGTCCTTCATGCCTCGCGGGGGCGGGCGGGTGCGAGAATCTCTTGGGCGAATGAAATCCAGGTCGGGCAGCAGGTTGGGGTTAAGACAGCGTCGATTCCGGGCTAGGAAGAAATGGAGGCTCTCTGACGTCCAAGCACGAAAGGAGCACAGTCGCATGTCAGGAGATCCCCAGCCTCCAGCTTCCCTGTCTGGTGCCGTCACACATGCGGAAGCACGAGCCTCTCCTCATTTCAGTCCTTTTTTCTCCCTCTTTTTCTACTCCTTCTCCGCTCCCCTTGAACCCTCATCCTTTGCGCGACCAGACACGGCACGCGTGGTGGGGCAGGCGCTTGTGGGCCACTTTCAGCCTAGGCCAGAACACGCAGGGGCGATCCTGCCGAGAGGACGCGATGATTGGTGAGGCCGGGTTTAATGGACGCAGGCCTCAGCCAGTAAATCCCCTCCTCCCAGCTTTCTGTGGGTGCGCGCAAAGCACAAGCCTCCCTTTCGCATTCGCGCCAGCTGCCATGGATGCCACCTAGCACCTCGACCTGCAGGTCCTCAGACGCTGGTCCTGTCCACGTGCATTTTGCTGGCCGCGCACTGTCCGCTGGCTACGGCCGACACAGATAGCCAGTGGCAGAGAACGTACCTATCGTCGGCGCTTGGAACATATCACGGCGTGCCCGCTCCAGCAAATTGAGCAAGCGGATTCCATACGTGCATGCATGAACTTTGGACCGTACTAGATACTTGGCCACCGGCGACGAGTACACAGCGGCCGAACCCAGCTGCTGCCATCTTGTTCCTTGTTTTGTACCCCAGCAGGCACAGACACCTCCGCCCACTGTGCGGGCATTCCGTCTCCCCTCAATCCCCACCCCTGAACCTGCTTGGAGGGCCCCGTCCCGTTGGAGCGACGCCAGATCGAGCCCACGCGCGCGTCGAGTTTTACCACGACTCGGCACGTTGAGCTGTGGGCACGCTGCGCAGCCCGTTAATTAGACCTGCATCTGCGGGACCGTCGAGAGTCTGAGCCCTCGGGCGCAATCGTTTTCTCCGTCGCACGTCGCACAACCCAACCCTCCCCAGATATTCCTGCGAGGGCGTCTTTCCAGACAGCCAATTCTCTCGCCAGACCGGACACGCATCTTCTCCCCAACAAATCCAAAGATTCCGATCCGCAATTAGCTGCTGAGCTGGCAATCAAGGAAGCGCTCCAATCTCAGCCGCTGGTCGCCTGTTTGACGTTTCGATCGAGTGCGTCGCATTTCGTCGCGCCCGCAGCTCAGGTGGTATCGGCATTACTGTCCCACCCAATCCGCGCGCTCGCTCGTTGGGCCTCTTCCAAGGCGGCCACACCTCCGCCACGCCGGACCCGTTCCAGAGACCGGCTCCTCATCAGCTGCGCTCGCAATAAGAATACTACCTCCTCCCACCCATTTCCGGCCGCACTTTGTCTCCTCTTTTTTCCCAACATTCCCTTCTGCCCCTCGGCCAAACTACACGGATCGCTCTTCCATCGCGACCAGCTGGGGCACATACAAGCATAACATAGAATTCATTTGAGCCCAACGATAGTCTGTCGGATTGACCTTATCGCTGTCGCCACCGTTTGCTCCAGCGGTCGCATAGACAGCCCGCCTTGGCGCCCAACTAGGGAGTTGTGGGCGATTGACTAGGTCGACTTGGATATCCAGCAATAGCCTCTAAACTTCAATCGTCTCCATCGAGGCCCGGCGCCAACGACCTCGATCCACAATGGCCAGCACTCTCCCTCGCCAGCCCTTCGCCCCTCTGGACGGGGCTCGGCTGCAGAACCTCACGAGCCTGAAGAACAGACAGAATGGTAGGCCTGCTTTTTCTGCTCCCAATTCCAAGCTCCCCTCCGTCGTCCGTGTCAGTTCGTGCGCATCGCTTTCTATGCGATCCATCATGGCGCAAATGACGC
Organism: Magnaporthiopsis incrustans; assembly: GCA_003049425.1. NCBI lineage: Eukaryota > Fungi > Ascomycota > Sordariomycetes > Magnaporthales > Magnaporthaceae > Magnaporthiopsis > Magnaporthiopsis incrustans. The sequence goes on along the minus strand of PYSR01000168.1, from coordinate 8,837 downwards.
GACGATGCGCCCCATCACGTCGATCAATAATTCGCGATGGCCATCCACTAATGCTAATTGACTTTTTTTTTTTTCTGTGCAGCTTTCTCATCGGGCTCCGGCAAGAGAAAGGCGGAATCGATTGACACCGATGATTCGGAGAATGTCGACCCCGTCATCTTTTCCAAGAGGCCCAAGGGAGCCGATAGCTTCTTCTCCAACGACGGCTTCAAGCCGTCGTCGTTCGTCCTGACCAAGGCGGCGGCACCACCACCGGTTCCCAGGCCCTCGCCGGCCTCGAGCTACCCCTCCCTCAACAGGCCCAAGAATGCCGGCGTCTCCAAGCCTCGCTCCATCATCAAGCCTCGGTCGCCCGTCTCCAAGCTCAACACGGCGCTCACGACTGCGGCTCCCATGTCCGCCCCTGCCGGTCGCTCTCCGACCCGTGGCAGCAAGCGCGTCGGGATTCTCTCCAACAAGAACCGTCGCCGGACCGCCAGCCCCTTCACCCGCGTGGACCCTCCCGCGTTCGGCCTGGGCGCCGGTGCTCCCTTTTCGCTCGATGCCGCCCTCAAGGGCACCGTCTCCAGCTATGCCTCGCGCTCAGCAGCCGCGGCCGTCCCGTCGTCCTCTCTGCTCGGCAGCCTGTACGGGGCCGAGCTGGGTGGCTCGCTGAACTTTGAGATCCACGAGGATACTCCCGAGCAGGAGATGACCAACCTGCTGCAGCACAGCACCTGCGTCCTGGATATCAGCAGCGACGAGGAGAGCGAGCAGAAGCGGCGCCGTGAGACAGCCGAGGGCCGCGACAAGGAGAACATCCCTCCTGTCGACGACATGAGCCAGACGACCTCATCCTCGACGCGCAGGCGAGACCTGGACGGCGACGATATGGTCTTTGAGAAGACTCGCGGCCCTCTGTCGGAGATGAACGTGGCCGACTTCTACGCCGCAGGATGCGACAGCCGGTCCATCATTATAGTCCCTGGCGACGACGACGAAGCTGAGACGGTGCATGGCGGCGATGAGTACCAGGAGCCTGAGTCCAACGTTGCTGGCGACGTCGTGCCCAGGCTCGCGCGCGCGAGCAAGGTCTCGGAGACGGAGGCCTCAATAGACGAGCTCATGGGGAAGCGCAACGACCCCGCTCCACAGGCTGCTCTGCTACAGCCTATCGAGGGCACCGGCGAGAGCTTTGAGCTGTGGGAGAGCAACAGCGCCAAGGACGAGGCGGAGCCCATCGCACCATCGACCCCATCTCCTGCATCGATGGAAGAGGCTGTGGCCGAGACGGAGGCCGGTGTCGTAGAGCCTGCCCCTGCATGCTGATTTTATATCTTTCCTACCGAATTCCGTTTCTCCAACTCTTCTTTTCTTCGTCTTGGTGATACCTTTTTCATTATGGGCTTCTGTGGGGCTCGGCTGCTTTTTAATCTGGTATGTGTTTCCGACTGGACGTGGAGTTACGCGGCGTTCTCTGTTGTTCGAATGCGGACGGGGATGGACGGGGGGCTACAGGACTGGGTGCTGGATGACGGGGCTCGAACTGCTGGGGATGAGGATATGATATGGTATAGCTGGTTCGGGGTGCCTTGGTTTTGTCTCGTGTCGTTCTATTGGAGCTTGAATTTAAGTGCACTTTTATCCATTTGATCGTGCCTGCAGGGGTGTGTGCACCCAGCATCATCGTACATGCGCCATCTGTGTCCATGTTCTGCCAGCTGGAGCATTCCTGTTTTGTGTGGCCGTCGCTCACGATCCATGCAGGTACCGTAAAGACGGTGCTTGGACCTGGTGCCCTGACACATCTAATTCCGTCCTTGGCTGCTTGGTGGCGTGGGTGTAAATGGCTGCCTGATATCATGGGTGCTTATGAGGACAGCCAACGCCATATTTGGCAGCCCACCACCGGCGAGGCGATAAGGTTTTCTGACATTCATAATTGGCCTCCCCTTGTGTCCGGCACGAGCTGGAAATATATCCGAGACATGGCGTCGATGCTCAGCGCGTGTGTGTATGACCGGTCAACCTGTGCTCGCAGCTCGCGCTAATGCGGGGTGGAGGCTGGGGATTGACGTGAGTGATTGATGCCGTGTGCTGTGTGGGAGAGGTGGGGTTTCGCGAGGCCGAGCAAGCGCTTGAAGCTGCAGCTGACAGGTCATCCCACAATTCAGCGGGAGAGCTGGAAGCTCGCCACCCACCACTTGACTGTCTCAGCTCTCAAGATCGATTCTCGACAAGCGCGGGCAAGTGAAACGTTGAGGGGCGTGGCGCCTGAGTCCCCGGCTTCGAGCTCTTTGGCGTATCGCCTCCTCCAGAGGTGACAAGTCAAGTCACACCGCGGGAGCATCCCCAGAGGAGGAATCGGGGCTGGGGTTTATACCTGCCTATATAATTCCTGAGGGGTGCATGGACGGAGGAGGAGCTTCGAGTGCGTGAATTGAAAACGGAAGGAAACTCAACCAACTACGTCACTCCACATTCGCCTCTGTCACACCTCGCCAATATATACAGCACCGGAGATAACACACTCCCTCCCCATCCATCCCGGGAGCACAGCACAAAACCACCACCGAGCCAGCCACGCTTGACAACAAGAAGATGGCATCGATGAACGACCTCGCAACGGCCGCCATCGCCTCGTCCGCCGTCCAGATGGCAAAGCGGTCCTCGGCCGGAGACGAGGCGGGCGGCGGAGGCGGGGCCACAGAGAGCGCGGGCCAGCAGCCGGCAGCCTCCTCCGCACCACAACCGCCCGAGGTGGCCCGCGGCGCCCTGATCACGCTCGAGGGCCTGGACCGCAGCGGCAAGACGACGCAGGTTAAGCTGCTGGAGCAGCGGTTTGTGGAGCTGGGGCGCAAGGTCAAGGTCATGCGGTTTCCGGGTGGGTGCTTTTTTTTTTGTTTGTCTTTTTTGCTGTGCCGTCACGTCTCTCGCCACACCCCGAGCCCCAAGGGATTTGCCGATGGCAGCTTATACTACAGGCTACAGTAAACCAACCCGAAAACCCTTTTGATCTACATACTAACACTACATGCCCTCGCAGACAGGACCACCCCGATTGGGGAAATGATCGACAGCTATCTCAGGAGCCAAGTCGACATGGACGACCACGTCATCCATCTGCTCTTCAGTGCAAACCGTTGGGAAGCAGTGTATGTCGTGTCCTTTTTCTTTTTACCTCTACAGTCGTGGTGGCCCGGGGATTGGGTTAGCCGTGTCCAGATCTCCCCAATCCCAATTTACCCCTGAGCCCCTGAAATGGCACACATTTCCTCATCTGCACTTGCACGTTCACGGAAAAAAAAAAATAAAAACAAAAACCCCCAATCTTCTCACAAACTCCTTCTCCACGTAGAAAAACAATCACGGCCCTCCTCGCCTCAGGCACAACGGTCGTCTGCGACCGCTACTACCACAGCGGCATCGTCTACAGCGCCGCCAAGCGCAACCCGGCCCTGACGCTCCCCTGGGCGCGCGCCCCCGAGGTCGGCCTGCCGCGCCCGGACCTGGTCCTGTTCCTGGACCTGGAGGAGGCCCAGGCCCGCGCCCGCGGCGGCTGGGGCGGCGAGGTCTACGAGCGCGGCGAGATGCAGCGCCGCGTCCGCGAGCTGTTTTGGGGCCTCAGCGCGGGCCGCGTCGAGGGGCCGTCGGGGACCGAGGCCGAGCTCCGGTTTCCCCAGGAGCAGGAGGACCTGCACGTCGTGGACGCCAGCCCGTCGGTTGAGGATGTGGCTGAGGAGATATGGAAGGTTGTCAGGCCGCGTGTCGAGGCGGTTGAGAGGGGCGAGGTTGGAAGGACTGTCCGGAAGGTTTCCTAGAGGCGGGGTGACTCTGCCTTGATAAAGAAGATGTGGGGTGGGGGTGTAGGCGATTTTGATGGGTTCTGTACATACCTTGTGGCACTGGGAGGATCGCTTTGTCTTGTTCATTCCTTGCAGCACGCATGGGGAGGCATATTCTACACCATCACCAGATCATGTAGCGGGATATCTCGGGCAAACAAGCAAAGACAAATCAAATAGAGACTGCCCATATCGTGTTGACATTAGAATGCTCTTCCCAGAGCGCTAGATGTGACGTGCCCACAGGCAAACCGGGCGTTGAGCCCAGCAAGGTATAAAACAGATAAAGCCTGCAAAATGTGACCCATGCACCTCACTCCGCCAAACCCTGCTTTTCCGGGGTCTATGATGTTGAAATCCAGAATAGGTCCTTCGGTATGCCCGATTTCAAGAAAAACCACCAACGCCGTGAAAACTATGCAATTCGTCTCCAAGGATGCTCCCCGACGACGGGACGTGTGGTCGGGGGATATCTCGTTCTCAATCGAGAAGACTCACTTTTCCTAAACAAAAAATGCGACGACGAGATCAACGAAACAAGATGAGAAAGTAGAAAAAGGCGCTTTCTAGTCTGGGACGTGACAAAAGGATCGATCGAATCCGTGTCTTGCTCCTCGCTAACGCCTGTTGACGCCGATCAGGTTCAGAAACTCGTTGCGCGTGCGCTCGCGGCCCTCGAAGCAGCCCAGGACGCAGCTCGTGATGGTGGTGGCCGTCGACTTCTCGACGCCGCGCATGACCATGCACAGGTGGCTCGACTCCATGACGACGGCCACGCCCTGCGGCTTGAGGATCTCCATGACGGCATTGGCCACCTCCTTGGTCAGGCGCTCCTGGATCTGGAGGCGCCGGCTGAACATCTCAGCGATGCGGGGCAGCTTCGACAGGCCGATGACGGAGTTGGACGGGATGTATCCGATGTGCATCTGGACGGCAATAGACGGTCAGCCAGAGAGTAACAGGTTGGGAGCCAAAAAAAGAAGAGGGTTCGCTCGGCTGTCTGTTTGTCTGCCTGCCTACCTTGCCAGTAAAAGGCACCAGATGGTGCTCGCACATGCTAAATATCTCAATGTCCTTGATGATGACCATCTCGTTGTGGCCCTCGTGGAAGATTGCGTTGTTGATGATGTCCTTGACGTTCTGCTGGTAGCCCTTGGTGAAGAAGAGCAGCGCCTTGGCGTAGCGCTCTGGCGTGGCCAGGAGGCCCTCGCGGTCGGGGTCTTCGCCGACGCACTCGAGCAGCGTCCGGACGGCGCCGCGCATCTTCTCCAGGCGCTCGGCCGCCTGCTCGGGAGTCTCCTCCAGCCGGGCTCGGGTTCCGACGCCTGCGCGGGCCAAGGGAAGTTAGGAAGGAGAAAAGGGGGATACAGACACGCAGTTGCTGGTGGAACCCATAGTTGGACGTACTGGGCCTGCTCAGGCCGTCAAAATCTATGACGGGACTGGGCGAGCGGGACTCGTCGATCTTGTCGGCCGGCGGAGGCGGCGGCGGCTCGTCGCGGGGGTCGCGGGCGGCCTTGGTCATGCTCAGGCGGCGGTGTGACAGGCCGCCATTGGGGGTGCCGGAACCGGCGGCGTGGCTGGCGCCCTTGCGCCGCTTGGACTTCTTGGTGTGCTCGGCGGAGCCATTGGCCTCGTCGGCGTGGTGCTTGCGGGCGCGCTTGGAGCTGGCCTTGCCCGAGCCGTCGCTGGCGGTTGAGCTCCGGTCTTCGGGCTTGGTCATTTCGGGAACGGCTGGGTAGGATCTTTTCGAAGGCGGTATAGTCTTGCAAAGACGCAGAGATAGATCAATCACAATGAGGCGGGGTTCGGACGATCAATTGGCTCTTGGGGCTGTCCGGAGCCAGGGGTTTTGATCCGGGGTGGCCGCCCTGGACGTGCCCGGCTGTCTTTATCAAGGAGGAGTGCAGAGTCGCTAGCGGAAAATTTGTCACTACCAAAAACTGCTAGTTTGTTTGCGCGCCTGTCGCGCCCGCCCCAATTGCTTGTGAGCTGCCCGCGGGTAGCCGGTCGCTGAAGCTTCCCGCTATCTAATCGGAGTTCAACTGAGACGCTCTGTAGAGAGGAAGAGGGCCCGTGCGCAAGAGGGGTGGCGCATTTGAATTTCTAGGGGCCTGATCGGCGGCAACGATCGTTACCGCAACGATCGTTGCGAGGTACAAAAAATGCTGCAGGGGGGGTTCAAAGTACCTGTAGGGGTCCCCCAGTCAGCCGTCGTCTGCCAAAGAACAGGGGCTGTGGCAAGAGGTGGGGTTTCACCGCTATTTTGAAGGGGAGGGGCACAGAGATTGTTCCCGTCAAGACACAACGTCGACGAACCTGTATCTGTAGGCCAAAATTAGCACAAATTATCATCAAAAAAATGTCTTCCCAACTTACTTTTAATACCCAGGCAACGGAGGCCGACGACGTGACTCTTGAAGCTATTTCCGACTCCCAAATAGCCTCCCAAGCACAGATTTTTGGTGTTGAAGAGCCCTCCGATACCCAGCCCAACGAGGGTCCCTCCCGGAAGAGAAAACGAGACAGCGAGCCGCGCCGGATGCAATGGTCTAACGAGAAAACCGCCCGGTTGATGAGCTTTTTTATCGACTGCCACCGCGAGGGCTTGTTTAAAAGTTCGAAGAAAGTCAACTTCAAGGAGGCCTGGGAGCGGGTGCGTACGAGGGCAATCGAGGAGTGGCCTGCTTTAAGCTCCCTCCTTACCGTAACAACGATCTCCAACAAGTACGACAACGAGCGGAAGAGGTTCGTCGCCTGGAAGGCCTGGGTCAGCCTATCAGGTAATTCTTGTGATCCAGAGACGGGCGTTTGCGACGTTGATCGAGAGGATGCCCGGTGGCAAAGCTTTGTGAACGTACACGGGATACGGAAAGTCGGTTGGATCGCCGGTGGCCTGCCGTTAGGGAACGTGGCTTTATATCAAGAGTTGTGGGCGGGGGAAACCGCAAAAGGAACCAGGATCAGCCGGCCTTTTATCTCAAAGGATGAGCCTGTTGAAGAACCTGCACCCGTCAGCGGCCTGGATCTTTTCAATAAGGTCATAGATCTGGACGGGGAAAGCGAGGAAGGCAGGGAAGAAAGCGTTGAGTCCTCGGACGATACTCTCTGGCGGCCGGTTACCTCCACGGCCGCACAACGGATACCCGCCAATATTCTAATGCCGCCGCCGCCTTCCGTCGAACGACTTTCTGCCGACCAACTACACCGGAGGGCGACGGATCCGGATCTTGTAGCGGCCGCGAGAGATAACGAGGGTTCCAACGTACTGCGCGGGAGGAGGCGCCGGGTCTCCGGGTCGCCGGCAAGCAAGTTATCCTCGTCGGAGGGTAGGGCAACGGGATCCCCGTCGCCGGCGCCGTCGTCGTCGTCAATTTTCGCGGACCGGATATCTGATGCTATACTGGCATTAGCTCAGGCGGTTCAAAGGCCAGCCCCCGTCAACCCCGTCGCAGAAGCAATTAAATCTTTCTCCCAGGCCTACCAGGACCGGCTCGACGGCTCGGAGTTTATCCGCATCGCCAGATTGTTGAGAACACCGGAAGAGGCCGAACTTTGGATAGCGTTGGATGAGCGAGGCCGGGAAGCGTATGTAGCCGACTCCCAAAGGCAGTAATATAGTTGTTTTTATACGTGGGAAAGGATTGTTGTTTATTACGTGGATTTAATTGAAGCTATCGCGATATATTTTATTTTGCCGCGCCTCACCGCCCGCCAAAAAATAACGGCTGCCTGCAACCCTTCAACCCCGCCGCTTTTTACCTATTACAATGGCCTTGATCTGCCTTGATCCGCGTTATACTGTATCGCCATCTGCTCCGCGCACCTTAGCCGTATATATTCCTGTTGCAGATCCGTTAACTCTTGCCTGCAGATCTCGCGCGCGCGAGAAAGAGCCTCCCGATCCGCCTCCTCCAACGCCGCCCGATCCTCCGCCCGGCCCGCCAACGTTAGATTGTGCAGGGCCGTCACCGCATAAACGATCTTTATCTGGGCGCCAACGTCGTACTCCGCCGGTGCGTTCCTGACGATCTTCCACCGCCTTTTCAGGTGCCCAAACGCTCGTTCAACCATCATCCTCGTCCGGGAGTGGCGTAGATTGAAGAGCTCTTTGCGGGTGACCGGCGGCGCCTCCGCCTCCCTCCAATCCTGCAGATGATACCGGATCCCAGGGAAAGGCACGACGATCCCGGGCCTCGACCCAAACCCGGCATCAGCAAGGTAGTATCTATCCCGCGGTATCCGGAATCCTTTATCCAATGCCTCCCCCAGCAAAGTCGAGTCGTTCATGGATCCTTCAGCGCCGGCTAACACGTACGTGAACGCCATGTCAGATTTAACTGCCGCGAAGACGTTTTGCGAGATCCTCCCTTTCCGATCGAACCACGGCTTTTGTGCCCTGCCTCCTCTGATAAAGGCCGAGACGTGCGTCCCGTCGATCGCTCCGATACACCCGCTGAACCCCATAGAAACTACCGGGTCAAGTTCGATAGCCGGGTCTAACCACCCATCAGGAGGTAGGCGTACAACCGCGAGATGGAACCTCTGCATACAATCTAGTACTTCGTGGAAAACGTTGCTGACCGTGCTTTGGGCGACTTCAAAAAGATTACAGGCGACTCTTTGGGTAACGGCCTGCCCGACGATCAATAGGAAAATCATCAACTTGTGGGCTGGCTGTTGGTGTTGGGTGCCGTGAAGTCCAGCGTTGGTGGTTAGCCAGTCCAGGAGGAGGCTGAATTCAGCTTTCGTCAGGCGGAATAAGCTGCGGAACCGAGTCTCGCTGCCTTCTTGAAGATCGCGGGCGATATATGCGGCATACGAGTAGCCACCGGCGTGAATAGCTTCTTTCGGAAGGCGAGGTTTGTACTTCTCGAGTAGCCTCGCCTGGCGTTGATCCTCTTCTTTCAGGTGAATTTGCACTAAATAAAGAATTGAAACAACAGTTACAACTACCGCCACGGTACGTATATACTCGTCATCGTCGTCTTCCATCGCGGGCGTTGTTATTAT